>MU253751.1:8264-65848 GCA_019669825.1 Calycina marina
CTTTTTGGAAGTGCCGGCAAATCCCCAAGTGTCCTCCTCAGCCGCGGGTTCCGGTTCCGCTACAAGAGGTGGCTCTTCAGCCTTGACTTCTTCAATGGCAGCCTTGCCCTTCTTGCCTTTCTTTTCTTTTTTGCCTATGCTTCCCCATCCAAATCCGTCGTCCTCCAGGGGCGGGTCTGGCTCGGGATCCGGAATCTTTTCTTCGACCTTAGGTATTTCTTCCACGACAGCTGCCTTTCCTTTCTTTCCTTTCTTTCCTTTCTTATCAACAGCGCCCCAACCGAAGTCGTCTTCTATCGCAAGTTCCGGCTCGGCTGGGTTTTCTTCAACCTTTGGTTCTTCCACAGCAACAACCTTACCTTTCTTGCTCTTCCCCTTCTTGGCGCCGCCGAACGATATTGCCCAATCGTCCTCAGCTGGCGCAGGTTGTTCAATTTTAGGAGGTGGCTCTGGCTCAGTCTTTCCGCCTTTCTTCTTACTTTTGGCATTGGTTCCCCAACCTCCTCCCCAGTCATCGACAGCCTCTTCAACAGGAGCGGGCTCCTCCACCTTCGGCTCCTCGACATCAAATGCGCCTTTGCCCTTCTTCTTCTTGTCCTTTTTGCTAGTGCCGCCGCCAACGAACCCGAAGTCGAAAGGGTCCGCCTTCTTCTCATCGTCTGGTGGTGGATCAGGCTCTTTCTCTTCCTCATCTAGAGCTCCAAAGCTGGACCCAGTGTCTTTTTTCTTCGGTTTCCCTCGATTCAAACTCCATGGATTGTTATCAACCTCTTCCTCCTTCTTAGTATCACTAGCTATAGCAGTATCAGTTGTTGTAGTGGCAGAAAAGTCCCAAGTAGATTTGCCTGTTGTCCCAGTAGCCCAGCTACTACCCCAAGTGCCAAAGCCTCCCCCCTTTGACGTGGTATCAGTCGTGTCGAAGCTCAGGTCCAGTATTGGATCTGCATCCAATTTGATTTCGTGGAAAGCATCGAACTTCTCGACTACAGGTGCGGGGTCTTCCTCTTTAGCCCCCTTCTTACCCTTCTTCTTAGCCTTGACATGTGCAAAGGTTCCCCAGTCATCATCGACATTGGCGTCCCCGTCCTTATCGTCCTTCTTCTCTCCATCCCCATCAGCTGAGCCTGCACCACCAGTGCCGGCACCGTCTCCTGTACCTTTGTCTCCTGAATCACCCGCACCCTCGTCCTTCTTCTCTGCATTTTCGTCAGGATCGGTCCAGGTATTGGCCTTCTTATTCTTCTTCTTAGCCGCCTGTGTAAAGCCATCTCCGGACTTCCAATCAATAGCTGGAGCCATGCTTGGATCACAAAAGAGAGACTTGTCTTCTTGCGATTCCTTCGAGTAGGGAGGGGCAATTCTGGACGCTATAGGGTCATGCAGGTGTTGTCTGGCAAGTCTCCCGGTATCGTGCAGGTCGACTAAGTCAACCGCTTCGTCATGATGCTGCGATATGCCACGAGGAAATTGTGGGCTAGGCGCAGGAGCGATGAGAGGTTTCCCATCCCAAATGCAAGACCACGTACATTCCAGATTGGGACTGGAGTTCTGTGAAAGTGGTTAGATATTGACTGAGTTGTTGTTTACAGGCCTTCACCGCTGCAGCACCGCCTTAGCGCTACTTGCTGCACAAAACGGTCATGTCGCTCCGGGAATACATATACATATGGAAAAGCGGTTCAGCGTACCAAATGTGTCCTAGTTGTTCGTCCATAGTTGATTGTGTCTGAGCTACGAGATGCCACCCAAACTCTTGATATAAGGTTCAGCCTTATTCGGGTATCCAATTCATCCCACCCAATCGTCGAGTGCTGGGTCGTAGTTTGTGCAAAGGCGATCTCTGCGCGCTCGTCGTAGTACCGCGAGCTTTTGACTGCTGCCATTGTATTTGATCGAACAAGCGTAGTCGTAGAAGGGCGTCAGACTCATCTGGAGAGTATCCGTCAAGATAGGGAAGTATGCCAAGGTAATTGTTGTATGAAATATTGGTGGAAGGACTGACTTGGGTCTTTCCTGGTCGTAGAGAGGATAAAGGTATATCCAGAGATGCTGTTGTTTGTAGAGTAGAATGGGATGAACAAGAATAGTGCAGGTGAAGAGGTCACAGGGCGAGAGGTTGGTGGTATGCAGGGAGGGTGTCGGCAGCCAAATTTTCGAATTTGCGTGTATCAGAGGCTGTTATCGTCACCCTGGCCGTTTCATTTCATCTGTGCTGCGGTCCACCAAACAAAACAATCTCAATGTTTATGTTTATGTTCGTTTTCAGAGGAGAGGAGAAGTAGGTTGAAGTGAGTTGGTATAAAGATGTTTCTCCAATATTTTCATTTTCCCGCTTCGGCGCGTCAGGAACCTTGCATTGAACTCATGCCCAACTTCGCCATAGGGGCAGATACAAGGCAGAATCGGCCAATGATAAGCTACGGCTGCATCCAGTGCGGCCTCTATGGAGTACCTAGATAAACAGCAACCAACCATGGAATTGCATTTGCAGCACATAACGTTCACAAGCCTATTAGGTACGGGAAGATTGCAGTGGAACTGCCAGCAAATTTCAAATCTTTGCCTGGAAGGCTGGGACGAGTAGAGACTCCATACATAGGTGTGGTGTAGCTACACTGCGACTTTCTCCTCCATAGCACTGGAAACACATGGAATCGCTGAACACAAGGCCTTTGTGTGCATGTGTGCATGAAGGTGACAACTCTTGGAGCTGGTGCTGGTTGGCTGGAAAGTCGGCTTCATCTACACACAAAGAGCATATAGGTGACTCCGATTCGCGTACTGAGGTCCAGCATTCATAGTTGAGAGAGTGATGGGATGGGATGGGATGGGATGGGATAGCATGGAATGGCATGGCATGGTCACCGTCACCTTGGCCCAATGGCCTCGAAATGATGTCCCCGGTGGAACTGTTAAGGTCGACTGCATGAGTACTGGTATGCTGCACTATACCGCACGCAAGTCTTCTTTCAGGAAGGTTGAAATGCGTCGAAGTGCGTTGGCGACAACACGATCAATCTCTCTATTTCCATCTTCTTCCAAGCTTGCTTGTGGTTGGGCTGCCATACATGATGCTAGTACTAGCATTTTGCCTAGTGGCAAGTGCACTCACTATCTTAGGCCTGACCGATTCGAGCCGTCCTTCAACTTGCGGCTCCTCAAGGATCCAGTTGCTCCTCAAGTCCCCAGATCTTCAAAAATTCTGGCCGAAGTCTAGCTTGACTTCTAGCTTGAATTTTAAGCCCTCGAAGGTGGGGAGGGAGTGACGTATTTGGATAGTGTCAAATTCTCCCAAATCTTCCATGACTTTCCTGGCCTCGGCATATGTCTTCTACCCACCGGTGGCGGTCTTGAAGACCATCGTCTTGAAGAGCAGGAGATGGACTTTGGACTTCAATTTTCGTCACCGATCGATACAATGAAACCAAAGCCTGTCTCTATCCATTTAGTTCCGCTGTTGAAAGCTATTTCCTTCGGTTGACGGCTTAACTCAACCTCCGAGTCAAATGGAAGATGTTGTTCACGACTCGACAACAAAGCTGTGGGGCCTATTGGAGCACAATCAGGAGGGGTTTGCAATATGTGCATTTGTAATGATATGCCTCTAGGGTGGTATATATATCTAGAGTGTTTTCGTGCAGGTAGTCCGTTGTATTCACTGCATCATCACAAATTGTTCACACCAAACAAACAAACCAAATTCCGAACACATTTGAAATCTCATACCTCCAAATTAAATCGACAACTATACCTCAGAATGTCCAACCAAGGAATCATTGCCATCGAAGGCACAAAGGCTACTATTCAAGATATCCCAATCCCCAAGCGTATGTCCTATTTTCCAGAACAAATCAACTGTATACAGCAGACACTAGATTGCGAGATGAAGTCATCGTATTCAAATCCGAAAAGGCCTCGAGTGCTACTCCACGAACAGGGAGTGCTCACTTCGAACAACACTAACTGTAACAGTTCGCAACGACTATGTTCTCATCAAAGTGAAGGCCGTTGCTCTGAACCCTACGGATTGGAAGCATATTGCATTCGGATTGGCCCCACCAGGCGCCAAAGTTGGCTGTGATTACGCCGGTGTCGTTGAGGTAAGCGAACAGCTGATATTTAATTTTAGGTGAAAATCACACCTGCTCCCCAGCCCCCGAGTCGGAACCCGTCGTCTATCACCCAGGCTAACATTCACACAGGAAATAGGCTCTGCAGTGACCAAGCCGTTCAAGAAAGGCGACCGCATAGCAGGCTTCGCTCACGGCGGAAATGCAGTCTATCATGAAGACGGCTCGTTCTCCAACTACATCACCGCTAAGGGGGACATTCAAACCACCATTCCCGACAACCTCTCTTTCGAAGAAGCTTCCACCATCGGCGTCTCGTTCCTGACCGTTGGCCAAGCACTCTACCAGTCTCTCGAGATGCCTCTGCCTGGCAAGGGAAAGTTCGATGGCACACTACTCATTTATGGAGGCAGCACAGCTTCAGGAGCGATTGGTATCCAGTTCGCCAAGCTAAGCGGCGCGAAGGTCGTTGTCACTGCTTCGTAAGTTTCTCCTCTCGCCTAACCCAACTCCACCAATTGCATGGCCAAAGACACGAGCACTGACATGCAAAACAACAGGCCAAAGAACTTCGACTACGTCAAGTCCCTCGGCGCCGACGCAGCATTCGACTACAACTCCCCCACCTGCTCAGAAGACATCAAGGCCTGGTCCAACGGCAGCATCACTCACGCCTTCGACTGCATTTCCGAAGGGTCATCGACCGACATCACGGTCGCCGCCATGTCCACCTCCTCCCCGGGGATCTACACCAACCTCCTGTCCGTCAAAGGCGAAAACATCCCGAAAAATATTGCCAACAAATCCACGCTCGCCTACACGGCCATCGGCGAGGCGTTCACGTGGCCCATGATGGATTTCCCGGCACAGCCCGAGAACTTGGAGTTTGGCAAGATGTTTATGGAGATCACCCGACAGGCGTTGGCGGATGGAAGCGTTAAGGTCCATAAGCCAAGCGTGAACAAGTACGGAGAGGGACTGGAGGGTGTGATGAAGGGTATGCAAGCGATGAAGGAAGGGAAGGTCAGTGGTGAGAAGTTGGTGTTTGTGTTGTAAGCCAGCCTCTGGCAAACATGCTACGTACATACAGAGATATATACTCGACTCGATAGAATGAAGAATGTTTAGTAAGAAAGAAACAATTTTAATAGCTAACCTATCCATAGTGTGTTGAAATGTAAGCATTTGCGTTTAATCGTCGGGGAAATAAAAGACTCGTTTAAATACTAAGGTGAGCATAGGTATATATCATTTGCAAGACACCGTAACCTTAAAATGTGTAGACATTTAAAGCTCGTTAGCCCAGTGGAAGAGCGACGGGCTCATAACCCGTAGGACGCTAGATCGAAACTAGCACGAGCTACATACGTGTTTAAGTATGTTTTGCTACAGTCTAGTATTCCAGTGTTTTTTTACGCTTCCGTCGCATTCCAAGTGTAAGAAACCTTGTGGTGGAAGCCTTTTCTAATTTTTTTGGCCAAAAAGAGCAAACCCGAAAGCTCCGCTATTCGTTCGCGGCTTGGCATATTCTTCGAATATAATCGTTATCTAAGCTCCGACTTCTCGCTACATACCTCCTTGGTAATTTGTTTTCCCTGTTCGCAAGTATCACGATCATAGAACTACACTGGAAATGGATTTTCAAGTCCAGTCATCATATTTTTCTACGATAAAATTAAGACCCTCCGTCATCTATTTGTGTTGTGTATTCCCAGTGGTCATAAAGTGCCGTCCCAAAGTCGCCCAGAAAGAAAGAGACATTTGCTCGTGAGCAAGTAAAACCGTAGCATACCAGAAGGACCGCGAAGAAACAAAGAAGTGGGTTTTAAATGCGCCCAGAAAACAGCTATACCAAACAACGAGGCTCCTTCAAATGCTCATCCCGTATCACCGTCCAATATCATTTGAGTAGCCACCACCTGCATATGTGTCGACCATCTGAGGCTGGCCATAACCTTGTTGAGGGCCTGGCCCAGCAGATATATATCCTCCATCATCGCCTTCATCGTAGAGTTCCGATCCACTGGCATCGAAGCTACTTCTTCCGCTCGGATCGTCGTCATGAACATCACCCTGTGGCAGCTCCGACCAACTCAGGCCCGCAAGCGCAGGGTATTGCGCAAGCAAGGCAGCCGGAAGGGTGTAGTTTCCACTGGAGTCGAGTGGAAAGCCACTCTGGTCGACTTGGAATTGCGGTTGTTGTATCTGCTGCATGTTCTGCATGGTCATGCGCTGTTCTTGCCATTGCCGTTGTCGCTCCAAAGCTTCTTCATCCAGTAATGGCTTAATGCATATCCTACCAGCTTCTGAACGGAAGTGTCGACCCAATGCATCCGCACGTGCAAAACGACGACCACATCCCCACTGACCACCTCGAGTAAGATCACCTTTGCAAACGAATCTCTTCTCACCAGAGTGTAATCCCTCGTGGCGTTTCCGATCATGTTGTCGAGCAAATGCCTTTCCACAAACCGTGCAGACGAATGGGCGCTCATCTGTGTGAGTTCTCAAGTGCGAGCGCAGGTTATATGCACGAGTGAAACGCTTTGGGCAGAGAGGACATTGAAATGTAGCAGGATGCTTCTGGACGCGTTTGGCATTCCCATTTTCCGCAGCGTTGCCTTGATATTCTGGATCAGCAAGTCCTAGTATGTAATCGCGATTGGGAAGTGAAGATGTTGATTGACGGCGGCGGCTTGGGGATGTAGCTCCAGAACGATTATCAGGAGAAAGTGAGCGAGATGCATCTGAGCTGCGATCTGATCCAATTTGGAGAGATAAGTTAGTAGATTGTGACTGCTGCCGTGTTTGTTGCGACGAGGAATACGGATCAGACACTGCACGACGACGGTTGTTGCGACCTACTGGAAAGGTTAGTCATCAAAAAGATGGCACTCGCAGGGCGGTGCATACCTCTATCAAGTGGTGTCAAAGCATCGTTATCAAAGTTACTTGGCTTCGGGGGTTCAAAACTGTTTGTTCTCGAAGTGGGCGCAAACTCAACATTGATCTCAGGCGGAACCATTTGCTGTGCTTGTCCCATGTCGACTGAGCCATTGTGGCTGATCTGGGGATATTCTGAGTTTTGAGACCCAAACATGTTCGGCTGTTGACCAAAACCATTGTTGATACCAAGCATGAACTGGTGAGGGTTTATGTTTGGCATTGCTTGTGCACCCAGTTGGGGAGACATAGCAGGGCTATGTGCGGGACTAAGACCTCTATTCGGGGTACCGTGGGTATCTGAAAGAGAGAAAGACCCAATTCCCATGACCTCCTGGTATACGCCATCATTTTGAGGGCTGTGCATAGGCGAATGGTGGTTGAGGGGGTCTATAGGCTCGAAGTTATCATGATGACCTAGATTGGGAGAGGGCGCGGCAGATGATACATTTGAGATGTCGGAGTATTCCGAGGGCGTTCTTCTGTGACCTTGAAATTGGGGAGCCATCATACTCCAGTCGGCATTGTGTCCTTGTGGAAAAGCTGCGCTCTCAGGTCCCAATGAAGCATGGCGGGAGTGTCCTGGAGATGGTTGAAATTGGCCTTGATTGAAGGAGGGCGAGTTATGCGCCGAGCCGGGCGACTGGATGCTAGGTTGCAAATGAGCTGGCGGCGAGGCCGGATTCTGTGGAGGAGACGACATGTCAAGTTGCGCTGGGTTGATCGAGTTGCTTCCAGATTGTGAAGAGAATTCGTTCATGAAGAATTGAGGGTCAAGCGGCTCATTCTGGTTGCTCGATGCGCCGAACAACGAGAAATCCCCGCCATTGATGGGGGATATGGTGGTACCCATGAGTTCTTGTGTGAAGCTTGTCTGCTCTGCTTGGCTGAATTGCGATTGCTGATCCTCCTGCTTGAAGCTCTGACCGAAGCCTTGGCTGTTCGGATTGAAGGTTTCGTTGATCTGGGAGAACGTCTGGTCCTGACCAAGGAAAGAGCTGCTGTCGAAGGATGAAAGGCCGTTGTCCGAGTTATAGCTAGTGTTTAAGTGCTGAAGGTTGTTGGTATTCTGACCCACGGTGTCGAGTCCCAGACCAACGAAGTTCGTACTATCTTGAAAGTGATGCGGGGAAGGAGAGTGGCTCGGATTTATATGAGAATGTTGCTGGCTATTATTATGACCTGTGGAAGGGGAGCGGCCCCTCTGCTGATCCATGTCTTCTGGTGATGCTGTTCTTAGAACAGAAATGTAGTAGTTGTGGATTGTTTGGTGAGGTTCAGTTGTAGTAAGCCTGAACTTGTGGCAGTGTTTGGGCGCAGCAGCTATTCACCTCAACCAATGTTTCACGTACGGTGGTACTTCTCGAAGGATTCCTTTTATGATGATGTGATAACTAGAAAATGCTTATCGATATCTAGTACGGGTACAGGTACGGGTACGTGGGCAGATTATGATGGTGGTCTTGTTATCACACAAACAGTGCGGCTTCGACGCGATGCGATGCGATGCAGTGGTTTGAAGTATATCAGAATCGATCCGGCCCGATCCTCGTCTAGTTCCCAGGTATATGTTGCGAGAGATGTGGACGTCCAGCGAGTACAAGTTGCCCTCGTAGTCAGCTGCTTGAATCGCGACTGGCGCTGGATAGAGGAAGAGGGAATTGTCCGTTGCTATCGTTTGATGTCCTTTATCATTATATAGATCATTCAAGGTGGGACAACGAATGTACCCAGTAATTCGTGTTGCGGAATCTGCGAAATATAAATCAGATCAGAAGATATTGATACTGGCGAGCAGAGAAGGATAGGTAGGTAGGTGTTATGTGAGGCTTCAAATCCCAGGAGAGTGAAGCTCAAAGCACACACTACTACCTTACCTTGCACACATGCAGATGGGCGGGCGCTTACCTTAGCTTTACTTCACGTCAAAGGCAACCCCCGGGCACCAATTGTTTGGGGCGACAGGTGGTGGTCACAATTATAAAGATGCGCAAAAGAAGAGAGGGCGCAGCAACATTGGAATTTGTAGGGTTTTTCTTGTGGGCTAGAACCATACCTATGTACGGAGCAATATGATTCTCACAGGGAGATCGTTGATCGTTGGGTAAGGGTAAGGGGTTAAATCTGAGCGGGTTTTGCCAATATTCAGGTGAACTAAGCGCGTAGCACGTGTTGATGGAAGTTTCAGACTATCGTAACTCAATCATCCGTCATTCATTCATACTTCAGCCTTTTCTATTTGCTTCTAGCAATGGTAATGTGGGCTTCCCGCCTGTGGAAGCTTGCAACTGGTGCGAGGGAGTTATTGGTCGTACAGCAGACTTGAGCTACTGTTCTCGCGTAATGAATCTGTACTAAAAAAAAAAATAGGGCTGACAAGATTTGATCTCAATTAGTACAAGTGAGAAGTTCATATTATCTATGGAACCTGATTCGCTGTTCGTTGCGTGTAGTTAATCTGTATTAGCCATTGGTAATTTACCTCTGACCAGGGCGAAATTGCCATCTCCTGCGTAGCTCGCTATGTTGGATGAGAGGACATAGCTACGCCGCAACTAGACACCTATATGTATCAAATACATGCATAACCGAACATTGGAGTTCGCTGGACCCAGTGTAAGGATTCGAGTACCTATAGGATCATAGTGATATATGGGACATATATGTACTATTCAGAAATCTGCCTTGCCTACATTTACCTCCCGTATGGTTTGTGTACCCACCAGACATATTCTGTGATTCATCAAAACATGAAACCTTAATCTAGCTATTCTGATACCAATGCTATCTCTAGCGTTCGGACGAATCGAGCAGCTAGCGTAGTGTGTTGACGCTGGCGTGAAGGCCTCCATTCTCTTCACATGTCTCGTCAGCATCACCTCTTTCTCCCGTCGGAGGTCCTGGATCAAGCAAATGTGTTGAGTGTGAACCAAACCATGGGTCGCGTTTCACTCTTCTCTGGAAAAGCATGTATAATTCCTGGACGTCAAAGCTTCTTCCCCGAGTATCTCCAGCCTCTGTCGCTGTTCAACGCTGATACAAAGCGTAGCGTCAAATTGCTTCAGATCGGCTTCGCCCAACGTCGCCAAGGCAGCCAAACCTAGGTACGAATGATAGATATCTTCGTTTGGTTAGCTGTGCAGCTCATATTCATATGGATACCACAGACCTGGAGGATTGCCTGGACATTTGCCAAAGCCACCAATTTGATGCTGAGTCAGTTCGGTAAGGAACCTTCGCATAGGTTCTGGGTCTACCAGTTCAACTTCTCCGATCATCTAATCTCATAAGCTGCTGTAGTACAAATTAAGCATCAGGATACTCACAGATAGTGAGGCTACGACCCAAAATGCATAGCAAGTATCAGCTCTTTTGTTGACCCGGCCATTAAAGCCCACGAACATGTTCTCGTTGATCAACAAGCTCTCCAAAGGTGGCTCTGTGTTAGCACATATCCCGGTATTCTGACTCTGTTCAAAGCCTGGTCCTTCGTCATCTGAATTGTCGTCCTCATTGTGATACTGAAGCTGTCTTGACACTAGCCATCGTATAGTCCCAGAAATATTCGTAAGTCCAGGCGATATTTCGGAATCTGTCTGCGCGCCTGAAGAATGCGGAAGTCTGCCGAGCAAGGATAGACAGGCAATCGCACAGTATGTGTAGCCAGCATGAGCTTCGTGCTGTGAAGACTCTGAAACCCCGCCATCGAAGGTCTGTCCAGCTCTGATGTGTGCCACCAGCGCCTCGATATCAATGTCCTCGACGCTATCTATTTTAATATATCCTCTCAACAGCCAGCGTACTGAAACAGCCACGAAGCAGTATCTCATATCTCGCCCTCCTTCTATCCTCCCCTGCCTCACCAGCTCCCCGAAACTGCCATCGTCTCTCTGCAAGCTCTTCAACCACCTTAAACACTTGACTCTCTTCACTTCCTCCATTCTCCCAACGAATCCCAAGCTCATCAATGCAAACAGTGTAGCTGGCAGATTTGCAGGATCCATTTCCTCTTTGCCATCACCATAGTACGCATCTGGGAATTTATGGTTTGGTGAGCCGCAGAACCCACCAGATGGGTGTTGACAGCAGAGAATCCAATTGCGTATCTGTGTGCGTTGAGCAGAGGGCAGAGGTGGTGCAGAGAGAATGTCGAGAGCAGAGAGAATGAAGTATCCAAGAGACATGCGAGTCGAATCGGTGGTCGTGTAGCCGGTAGGGAGAAGGGAGTTCAGACATCGTTGCCAGTACTTGATGTGCAGCTCTCTATTGAGCTTTGCGTGTGTCATGGCCTAGAGATATCTCTTCCGAATTGAAGACTTTTATTGCTCTGATTCAAACTGGAGTCCTCAGAACTTGAGACTATACTCAGTACCGCTGCATGTGCTCGGGTGCCGGGTGTCGGGTAACGCCTAAATGCAATAAGGTTTGAACCCTGACAGAATTTTGGTTTGTTGATTAAACTTGGGACAAATTACATTCGCAGAATAATCATCTGGGTCCAAAGCTTTACTCCAAATCTGCAATTCAGCTCCATATCTCGCAGATCTACTCTCCCTTGTACCAATAACATATATACCAAACACAACCATGGGGATAATCTCAGGCGCAACGATTATTACCTCCCTCTCCCTCTTCCACATCACCATCGCATTCTTCTTCCTTACCTCTCCCCACACCATGGCAGATCAGACGCTCGTATGGCTGATCGGCTCAGCTATGGGCATGGTCTGTTATCTTCTCCGCGAGATGCCTCCACACCATAACTAACAGCCAATAGCCTGGTGACAGGAGCTTCGAGACAAAATCCGCGCCACTCGCTTTGCTCTCTGCCGTTCTCTTCGTCATGGGCGTAAGCGATCTCGTAGCTATCTCCTTACCGGAAGAGATATCCAGCCATCACTGGGGCTCACAGGGTACATACTAGCACTGTCTCTGCTTCGTGCTTGTCAGGCCTGCTCTGAGGGTAACTGGCTAATACCATCATAGCACCAGTACGACTGATAGTCTTCTTCATCATCTGCGTCTACTCGCACGGCTTCAGCGACTCTTCACCACTCTACACTAACAGTACATATACACCGAGCAGCTGGGGCGAGGGGCTCAAGAACAACGTCGTCTTTACATGGGCGTTTCTGGAGATGCTGACATGGTTCTGGGTGTTTTTAACATTGAGGGAGGAGAGGAGAGAGCTGGCGTTGAGGGTTCAGATGAAAAGGGCTAGTGAGGAGAATCGTTTATAGGAGATCTTACGAATGCGCTGGCTTACACGAATTTATGATGTCACGATGAGAAGGGTGTTATTTCGTGGATTTTGTGCAGTGAGACTATGTATGTTTGTGATGTAGGTGAGGGTTGAGGAGGACTACGGCGACTTGAAGTATGAAAATCCTTCGACAGAGTCTTTCCAGCTTTCGACGACTTCGCCAGCCCAGATTTCTCGGAAGTTGTCATCGATCAGGTCGCCAATGGCATCTGGAACTATATAAGCATTTTGACTTAGGTGGACTAAGAATCAAGGCCAGATGAAAAAACTCACTATTCAGAGCTTGAGACTCCGTAGATTCGGCGCTGCCAGCCAGAGAGTCGACGATCCAGTCTATCAGTCCGCCTTCATCGAGCTTCTTCTTGATAGCCGTCGATTTCTTCATCACGGCCTGTATGAGCTATTCGAGGTTAGCGTCCGGAAATTTCGACATTGATATGGAGTACCCGTACCTGTGTAGCCAATTCCTCATATTCGGGTTTCTTGGTTTTCAGATTTCTGCTGTTAATGTATCTGACGAGCTTCAATATCTATCGCAACCGTCAGCACTATATCCGATATGCAGACGACATGAGATGTCATACTACGTTTCCGAGATCGTATCCCATATACAGGAGTTGTAGGTCTGGCTGGCACGTCGGCGGTGCTTCCCCGATCGTAGTGATGGCCTCGATCATCTGCTGCAATTTTTCACACAGTCGACTTCCATATGCTAATTCAAGTCAGCTCCCAGCACATACTGAGAAGGGAGTGTTCAATTGTACAGTAGACAGCAGTCTTAGACTGTGCATCCAAATCGGATATAGTGTAAGCCATAGCCTCACTACATTCAAAAGTGATTCGCTCCGAGAAACTCATATCTATACTCGAATTAGATCTCTAATCAGGATTTCGAGCTTGGTTTTATTCTCACTTTTGAAGCCGCCTTCATTTTCCTTCGGGAGCTGTTCGAATGCTGCGATCAAAGACCCTATCTCTTGGGCAGTTGAGACATACTCAGAAGTTATCAGCATGGCAAGCTTCTCACTCAACAGGCTTGCGTGGACTTGAAATTTCTGAGTATTGTCAGGGGAGGCTCGCATAGTATATGGTAGACCTACTGATGTTTCCGGCACTAGGAAGTCAAAGAGAGAAACGAAACGAGGCGAGCGTGTGCTTTCAAAGTTCGGAAAGACATCGTAGTCATTGGTGTCTGATATAGTGGTTGAGTGGAACTCAGCATTCGGTGCTATATGCATTAGTATCACATATGATTGTAACAAAATACTACTCACTGAGGCCATCATAGCCACAGATCACTGGCGTCAGAGTCTTGCTGGGTAGTAGTAGCCTCAAGATCCTCCCGCTCTCAACTACTGAGAATATAGAAGCGAAGGATCGATTCAGAATGCTGTAAGCTTCTGTAATCTGAACTGCAGAATTATAGCTTCCTTCCTGGAAGCATCCATATATGTTCTTAGTCATCTCCTTGTTGGCTTTCTTGTAGTATCTCTGCTGCTCAACGATATTTTCCATGGGTTCCATCATCTTGCCAGAAGGATAGTCTTGAGGACGGTGAGCGAAGTGGTGTGGATGTAAGTCAGAAATACGATGGAATAATGTGAATGAAAGTGTGTCTTTCTGTATTTGTTTTGACTTAAGACGTTGATATGCTGCAATGGCAAGTGAAGCGCATCCTAAGCATGAGTACAGCTTGATCAGAAGTAGCAGAATCTGGAAGTTTGATTTGGACAATGACCAAGCATATTCCAGAAGTATAGTCGCTAGAACTATCTGGGGAATCTTCGGACGTGGCCCATCACTTGCTACGGCAGCTTTTACTACACAATGTTAATCACGTTCCACTTAGATTCTCACCAGGAGGAAGCCAAGTTATAACTTACTCAGACACATGGCAGACAATATAGCCAGGTCATCAGCAGGATGCCGATCAGTTGTGAGCAACTCTTTCGCGACATCAGGATTATCCTTGATTGCTGCAGTATATGCTTTGGTCATAGCTTGGGCAAGTTCCATAAGACAGCAAGTGCAGAAAGCTGCCATTGGCTTTGAGCATATGTCGCAAGTTACCTCCTGATGGGGTTGATATGTTGGCAACGTGTGACTCTCATGTTCTGGGATCGCACTAGTGATCAGATATGATAGTTTGTAGGAGTTGACGAGCTTCGTAATTGCTGTCGATTTGTTGACCTAGGTAGTGTTAGCAAGGATATATAATTTGATTGATATACTCACTTTTGCGGGTGCTCTGGAATCGATGACCTTGGATAGTAATGCTGCTCGTTGGCTCCTGCTCAGTGCCTCGATCGTAGGGCGAAGGTCACCGTAAGCTGTAGTGGCATCCCCGTAGGCCTCTAAATACTGTAAGATTCCAGAAATTGTGTCATCCACCTCAGATTGCGCAGTGATTGCTAGGTCGACGAAAGAAGAGACATCTCCGGTACTAAACCTCAACTTGGCTAAAGAAGCATTTCGCCTCCAGCTCTTATCTATACCCGATGAAGGATCGAGGTGAGCTGCGACCTCTTTGTAAAACACTCGCCGAAGAGGGCCTATTTCATCGCTAGATATACTATCCTGTGATAGCTCTTTTACAGATCTCATGAAGCCTTCCCACACCACCCAATCGCTATAACGTGCCTCGGATAGCTTTCCTGCGTTGTCCTTTGTTCTTGCGCGACCAAGCAGGCTTCTGGACGTCTCACAGAGTACTTTCCATTGACGGCTACTAGTCAACAGCTCCATCTTCCATCTCCATAATTGCCACTCCCCTTTTGCTACCTTGGACTCAGCCCCAAGGGAAGGATCCTCCAGATATTGTAATCGGTTTTCAACAGATCCATACTTCTCGGTGATAGCATGGAGCAGCAGAAGCTCTTGAGGTGTATGTATTGAGCGTACTGGTAGAAGCTTTCCTTCCGAGCTAGCTTTTTGCGTATTGGCGGCCATCTTGCCGATGAAAGCAAATGCCAATCTTCCCCATCTCGTGCGATCTTCCTCGGAATATTTCAGATTCAAAGAGTACAAGTACTTCGTAGCAATGCTCCAGAAGTGGTACGCATGCTTGTCGGGATAGGCTTTCTGTAGAGCCGTGGCGATCTTCTCCGCATGGTCGAGATCGCCCTTGTAGATACATACCCGGAAGAATTGCTTGCTCACTTCATCTTCTTTCGGCTTTGCTAGGACGCGCTGAAGCCTAAGGTCGCCGATGACGTTGGCCCATTCATCAGGTGAGTTGGGCATCACTGCATCAAACGCTTCATCGAGCAATTCTATAGCATCGTAGTCTGTGAAAGCAGGCGCCCGAGAGCGCAACTTTTCTATGTAGACGACAACATGGCCTTTCTCTGTCGCAGGTGCAAAGTCACGCGACTGGATGTATATCTTTAGAGCCTACTTACATGTTAGAAAGGCAGATCAATATCACGTGTGTCAAATACCTCGAGATATTCGGAAGACTTCTTCTTTATTCTCTTGTCGACCGCTTTGATCGCTTGCTTGTAGTTCTTGACCTCGATCGCACTCCATATAGGTACATCCTGCTGGTCTCTGATAGGAAAGTCTTGTACCGACATCTTGTTGTCTTTGCTGATGGCTCATGAGTTGCGTGTTGGTAAAAAAAATGGAGGTCCACATTTCCTCACAAGCGAGTCTGTCCAGATTCGGTAACCCGTTTTCGGTTCCCATTCAAAAACATTTATAGGTAGCTGGCATAGCAACGGATGGCAGAGAGGGAAAATGGTGTTTAAGATGTAAGTGAGGTGGATCAATGTAAGGCAAACATGGTGTTGGATTTCTGCCTCCCGATCTACTTTGCATAGGTTGTCTGTTGATCATGCGTACCTCACCACCTTATAAATACCTACCTACACCCGGTCGACGGACTCAGTCTCTCAAGTATCAGACTGTCTCAAACCTGATTTGCAAAAGGTGGTTATAGTAATAAGGTAAGCCAGAGAATTAGGTCTAACGACTCCTGCGCCATCTACTAATTGTCTGGTTATGTATCCCTCATTTTATTCAATCGACTTGAGCATGAAGCAGGCTAGCATATCATCATCGGTTTCCCAGGTCCGTTAGTACGTATTTTAATCTCTTATCTTACAACCAATATCCTCAAGCACCATCAAAACCATGGCTTCGCGTTTTTCAATTTTGCCTCCTTCCTCTCTGCCATCTTGATGATAGTTAGCACGCTTCCACAAGGTAGTAGCTGATGACAAACTCACCCATTGCTTCTTGCAGTCACGATACGCCCTATAGTGCATGTCAGTGATAATACTACTAAGGATCTGTTCTGCTGCGCTAGTCTAAAGTGGTCGGATGCAGAGCAGATCGGCAAGACTATAGTCTAGTAAAGACTTACTGGAAATAGTCATTGCACATCTCCTTATTGTTCGCATTGCGATGTAGACATTTCATGCTCCTTGCCGATGCCTCCTGACATGGATCGAAGTATTCGCCAGGGCGTTTGCTGTTCAAATGTCAGTGAGCGCCACCTTGGCCACAAGTGAAACGTGACTGTGTTCTGCTTACGTACTTCTCGAACTTCTGACTAGTCTTAGGGTCCCATGGACTTTCTTCCGGGGGTTCTTTAGTTGCCATAGCGTTTGTTTGCACAGGCTGAGATGAACTAACGATTGTTCTGTTCTGTCAAGCTGAGGTCAGGTATGCTTGGCTGATTTTTGAGGCCATTGCACTAAGGCGGCGGATAGATATCTCACTAGCGCGGTCGATAATATTTCTTGGCGGTGACCTCCACGATGAACCAACTACCTTAATTTCGCGGTTGTCAACAGGTTCGTCAAAATGCTGAGCTCCGTGGGTGAACTTACCTACCTAAGCTTCTGAACTGCTGCCAGATCGAGGCTTACTTGTCAAGGATATACGGAAGAGCTCTGCAATATCAGCTAAGACGGCCATGAATAGATCGAACGCGCCTGGTCTAGTCTGAGGCACACAAGGTTGTACATGCACACCTAAAACTGACATTCATGTGTTGAGAGGATCAATATCAGACCGAATCTGTTTGTTGGATTCTTGAGGTAAAAGAGTCCATGAACTACTGACTCAATCTGGTTCCATGCCCTCACATTGGCCGCCAGGAGGGAATGTTGTGGTACACGATCAATCTGCGAACAATGCCAACAACGATATCAGGCTACTCCTGCATAGGTATCTGACCATGCCAGATTTCAATATCTGCTGCGGATTGGCTCCCTTTGATTGTTGAACAAGCAGAAAAGTTATGTACTCTGATCGTTACTGGTTTATTGGTTACTTATCCATTCATTCTTATCCATTTCCCACCAGAATGATTAAGTTGCGTTGTGCTCCCGTGAACGGAGGCTAGAAATTCTTTCGCCGCTCATCAATTTCATCCAAATTGGGACAACTCTTCCATTCAATGTTTGATAGACGTTCACTCTCGACCAAGAGACTAACCTTGCAGCCTCATATTAGCCCTCCACACCTCAGCTATGGCCTCCACTTTTGGTGGCACGTGAACTCACAAATGGGAACTCTTCCTCCTCTTAACACACGCAACGGCAATCTGATACTAGCTTTGGGTTCATGATATCTAAGTACTAGTTTGATCTACATGGCTATACATATTTCTAATCAGCAACAACTGAGCTTCGCCAGCGCTCTCTCCGCAAGCTACGTTTCCCGGCACCTATCCTTTTACAGAAACAACTTCCATACAATCTCTGGCCAACCGTACACCTCGTACCCTTATCTAGTCCTTGCTATCAGTTCTTGATATGAGCCCAGTCGGGTCTTTATCAGAGGCACGCACACCGTTGGGCTCCTTCGAACCATGGAACGTAAACGGATAAGGCTCTTAGTGTGTTTTGGACTGTCATGGTGTACAGGCGGTGCCAGAGATGACGAAGAATGTCACTCCACAGTAGCTCATACTGGACTCGTCAGAGTGCTGAATGGAGATTCTGAGAAAGATGTGGAGGAAATCAAGCAACGACAACCTGAATCAGGACAGTGTGAGACCAGCGTTGATCATACCGTAGCAGATTTCCTAGATTAGTTTCCAGTTGCATACCTGCTTGACCAGATGTCAACAGCTAGTTTGTTGGTGCATGGGAACGGAAGAAGAGCAGATATAAGACGCTGAGCGAACTGAAGCCACGTTTGGTCTATCAATCATTATAATTATATCGAACTCAAAACTCAGCAAGATCAAACACTGAGCTTCGACAGAACCTTCATCACCCATCTATCCATCCCGGATCACCACCTAGGTACGACACGTTAATCCAGAGCAAGTCTTTCGCCTTTGACGATCCATGTTGCCGAAAGCAGCTTTACGGATGGCCCTTTTATGGCATCAAAGCTTCAGAACAATCTTCTCAACTATGGGTAGTCCTCCAAGTTGAGCTAGAGTGAGGAGGCCTTGGCTTGATAAGCCACTTTGCTATCAGGACTTTCTAGCGCCAAGCGGCAGCAAGACTCATCCTGCTGGTATCTTTTTGGATCTCCAACCTGAACCATATTATCAACACTGCCGCTGTTGAACATCAAACTTCTGACATACTCATAGAATACAGCACGTCATGGCCACCCCAGATGTAATCTATCAAAGCGATACTCGCTTCGTCAAAGCCATGAATTCCCCAAGACTGAATCCATTGAACCCATCTCCCAGAGAAACTCAAGAGAGCTTGAAGCGTTCTTTCGCCAAGTATCTTGCAGCAGATGTTGGGTCTCAGGCAGTCGGCAAATTGTTTGATCCTAGCAAGCACCTCGCCTTCGAAGAACCAAAACACATTCACACTATGGAAGATCTCGGATATTCTGCAACGAGTGGCGTATCGCCCATTGCTGTCTCAGAGCCATTCCATCTCTTCAGCGAGGAAGCAGTTAACATCATGAGAGAGGAGGTCCTCAGTAAGGAGGTACAAGAAAAGTACTCATATACCTCCGATATCGCTCCTAAGCAGATTCGAGGTTATGCTCCCAAGTAGGTCACCATCCAAGTCCTGTTCGCGCACCTTTCTGACCAACTCATAGATACGGAAAGTTCATATTCGAAGCATGGAAACATCCCAAAATACTTGCAATCATGTCAAAGATCGCTGGAGTAGATCTTGTCCCCGTAATGGACTACGAGATCGGGCATGTCAACATGTCGGTACCCGGCAATAAAGTCAACTATGACAGCAATGCTTTGATATCTGAAGAAGATGAAAAGGCTATCGTCGGCTGGCATAGAGATAGTTATCCATTCGTATGCGTTTTGATGATGTCCGATACCACTAACATGGTTGGTGGCGAGACTGCGCTGCGCACTGGTACCGGTGAGATCAAGAAGGTCAGAGGGCCGGCTAAGGTAAGCAATATCCATATCTTCGATGGCGGAAGATCGTTGATGACTAGTCAGGGCTGTGCTGTCGTTTTACAAGGCCGATACATCGATCACCAAGCTCTTCAAGCATTTGGAGGTCAAGAACGTATTACAATGGTGACATCCTTCCGCCCACGATCCCCTAGGATTCGTGATGACACGGTCCTAACCACGGTCCGACCAATCTCAAACCTCTCCGATCTCTACGGACAAACAATAGAATATCAACTCGAGAATGCCGAGTCACGAATCCGTGATATGCTGAAAAATGTTCGAGATGCGATGAAGGCTGGCTCTACAAATGTGCCTAGCATCAAGTCGTTCCTCGACTTCGAGATCCAGACATTCAAGAAGCTCAACGGTGAATTTGTCGAGGAGCACCTCGTCCCAAAGGGACACTTGGCAGAAGTATGCCAGGAAGCAGCAAAGAGGAAGAAGACCGAGTAGACTTACTGGCAGTGATGCTTGTGTTTGCTTCAAAGCGATACAATGGTACATGGGGGGGGGTCTGATCTTCGTGTTGACTTTTTTATATCTTCTTTCGTCGATTTCTGCTGGATTTAGCCTGCGTGCAGCGTCAGATTTGGAACTTCTGAGATACGGACAGCCCGAATGCCGTTGAATCTGCTGGTGTAGATCTTTGGAACTGGGTAATTTGGAGCCAGTATATAATTCATTTGATGGTAAACATCTGAAGCAGACCTTAGGGTTAACATGAACCTGAGCGACCAATGTCTGACTTTGTGCTACGAAATACATGATAACTTTTTGTTGTAGAAGTTCGTGCCTCAGATTTGATAGCAGGATTGGAAAGAGCCCGTCTTCTTAGCGAAAATTCAAGAACAACTTGCGAGAATTTTCGGCATAGCTTAGCAGGTGGCACGCAGCAAAGGCTTCCCCACTCGCGGAAAGCGCTTATTCGAGAAGCGCCAAGCCAATTTTGAACTTCTTCCATGTCGGGCTGTGAAGGTGAACAATCTTCTGCATCCACATTCTGCTGAGGCCATCTATTCGAAAACGCGTGCAGTTGCGACAGGAATCGCGCACCAGAATACATCCACGACCTGGAGGAACCTTTCCGCCATCTGCGTGGTCACAACGCTCTTGCAACGTGCAGCGTCTACCTGCAGCCTTGCGCATCTGTGCCCAACGTTAAACGCAGCGAGTACAGGAACATTTTTCAACTCGACAGTTCAATTCAAGACTCGATGGAAAAGGCCAGAATAATGGGTTCTCCGCTTCTCTCACCCAATAAGGAGTTCAAGGGCAAACTGCATGGTATTCTGGACAAGGCCATCAAAACGAGCCGTGAGAACACTCCAATAAAGCCAGAGCCAGACACAGAGCCTTCGTCATTGGTAGAACACAAGCAGAAGGAAGTGAACGTATGTCCTGTGTATCCTTATTTGTTTCAGGTCGTGCTAACAATTTTGCAGCTCACTTCCATCCTCCAGAACGATCTCACCGATGCGAAAAGTCTGGTGACCTGCTCTATCTGCGATCAGCTTCTATACGAGCCATGGACCTTGGCATGTGGCCATACCTATTGCTATTCCTGCCTGTGCAACTGGTTCGTCCCGAATGAGCTGAAAAAAACCTGCCCAAATTGTCGGATGGCAGTAAAGCAGATGCCAGCGCCTTCGTTTATCATAAAGCAGATGGTCAACCTGCTCATGGGAAGAAGCGAGATATTACCAGCGGATGAGACGATAGACCAACACAAAGAGCGTGCACGAGAGGAGACTGAAGCAGTTGAGAAGGATAGAAATGATCCCGCTGGCCTTTTCAAGGGCACCTTCCCCTACCGCACGACTCATCCCCTGTTATATGATGAGGAAGATGATGTTGCCAGATGTCCTGGATGTCAGCACGAGTACGAAGGTGGCTCGGTGTGCACCCACTGTCACCACGTTTTCGATCGTGACGATGAACACTATTTTAGCGACGAAGACAATTTCGAAATGGACGACGACATGAGTGATCAGGATGAACTGGATGTCCTAAATATGGACTCAGATCTAGAAGATGAGATGGAACACGACAGGGAAATAATTACCAGTCGCCGTCGAATTCGAGAACAACGTCACATTCTCGCAGCACATTCTCGTATACATGCCCTCGCCCACGCCGTTGTGGAAGCGCATCCTGGCCACCCAGATATTCTAGACCAGGTGGAACTTGCTCCATACCACCAGCGTTACCTCGGCGCATTGTCTGATCGCGTATCCATATCGGATTCTGAGGACGACAACTCTGATGCCGAGGATAGTGACGAGGATACATCAGACGGGTCAGATAATTCTACGGATGATGAAGAAAACCCCGAACAACCCCCTCGTTCACGAAGACCACGCGCTATTTTGGACTCCGACTCCGATTCAGAGGACGGTGGCGAAATATCGACAGGCAGACGAGACGGAAGACGGCAGAGACCGATCAGCATCATATCTGACGATACTTCGGAAGAGAACGAGCGAGAACTACGACAAGCTGGTTGGCGTGGTCTTTCGCCCAGTTTTGATGAAAGGAGGGCTGAATGGTCTCCTTTAGAATCTGAAAGCGGAAACAGTCAAAGTGAGCAGACTGTAATTGGAAACAGCCCCTCAGTAGGACCCGAATCCCGAAGGTTCTATGAGGATGGAGAAGAATCCGACGACGATGACGTGGATGAGGACGGTGATACAGAAATGAGCACTGCAGGCGACTACAACACAGACTACGATGCCTTTCAACGGCGGTCGGAAAGTCGTGATCTATCTGCAGAACCAGGTACAGATGGTTATGCTCCAACGATAGAATCTGGCTCTTCCACGCCTGCTCCGTCATCGATATATGGTGGCTACAGTATGGCAGAGAACCTTGGGGTAGTTCATGAGATTCACAGGGCTGACAGTTCCGATGAGTCCGACGATGAAGCGATCCTGCCTCCGAGAAGACGACCACGAACTCATCACAGTCCGAGAGTTTCAGGATCGCGGCGTGTGCGAACTAATGCTTCACTCATTCAGCAGGGGCTTATTTCGGGTTCCCAGACGGAGATAAACGGCCGTATACACTTTCAACCAGCCCAAAAGAACGTGAATGAGTCTCAAGAAAGAACTGACTTCAATAACTACATGACTCGAAGAGCCGAATCCTACAGACAACGACAGCCAGAACGATCAAGGCAGACTGATCCTCGACCACCTTGTGTCAGTGAACCTCCATTTGCACCAATAGGTGCTTGGGGACCGTGGGGGCCAGGTGCTTTCTAAACACAACTCTATGCTTTGGTCTTCTGACGCCTAGAGCGATTGTTGGTAGTGGAAAGGGTGGAAAGGAGTTACTGGGATCATGAAATCATATGGCGTAAATTGTCTTCCAAAGACTGGTTGGCAGCATAGCTTGTAAGGCATGGAGTTGGTTTATCATAGGTGGCAAGCTAAGCCGGTCAATCAAGAGCTGATATAAGGTAGAACAGAAATATACGTATTGTTGTATTACTACTACGGTTTGTCAACTACACACGCATCTTCACTCGAGGTGGTACGTCATGGTCAATTCTCTTTTTGATTTGGGAGGGGGGGGCACGGAAGCGTGCTTGGTAGGCTGGCTCATAGGGCGTGATATCACAGGCTCCGGATGGGATATTGAGTACATTATCATGAAAGTCTAACTAGAAGCGCTCGCCATCTTCATAGCCTTCACCTTGACAGCAGGGACCTGCAACATGGAAAGCGATTCGTACAGGGCAGTTTTCAATGGTAGCGCTTGCTTCAGCAAGTTCATGGCTGGCATCACGGCCAGCAACATATTCAGCTGCCTGACGGGTATCATCGAATATGCTACTGAGAAGGTATGCTTGTATCTGAATATGGAACATCTCAGCTTGGAATCTGACTCGAGGTCGTCGACAGTTGTGCTCATGCTAAAGATGCTTGGGTCCCGCGATGATAAACAAGATTACCACGGCGAAGATCTGCTACGGAGAATCACTTGTAGCAAATGAGAGGGACTGGAAGATGGTATTCCGGATGTTGGATATTGTATCTATGTAATCAAAATGGAATGTATTTGATGAAAGTGAGGACTGAGCTAAGGTGGAGACAACGACGTTCAAGAAAAGCTAATCAGCTCCTCCACTCACAGAACGACAGCATATTTGCCCAATCGTCGCCCTCGAAAATAAGTTCTTCAAATATAATGGAGCCTGCCTTTCCGGGCGATGTTTTGCTTCTGAGCACCAGACTCCTCCCAAATCTCCTTACATTCAATGTGCTCCTCGACACGGTACATTGGGTGCGCCAGTGACCACGTTCGACACACTCAGCGCATATACGGTGCTGCTTTGGGTCGAATGGTTTGGGACTGGCATCAATTTCTCTGGATGTTTGGTTGGGGGACCGGAGGTAGAGGCATGAGATGAGGAGCAAAAGCATCATTTTCAGGCTCCCTAAGTTGCCAATCTGCTTTTGCTGTGGCTGACCGGTGGCAAGGTCCAGAGGGACGTAGCGATTGCGTTGATTTTTAGAAGGTGTTTTGGTTAATGCTATGGTGCGAGGTAGTGGGTTTAGCTGGTTGCTTAGAGAGCAAAGACTGCTGTACTGACAAATTTGTCGCAGGCAGGATAAGTGAAGTTTGTTCTCAAGACTGGTATGTCTGTTGACGGTGAAGAAGGTTGATTTGCAAGGGAGAAAGTACTTATATATCTTAGCTAGGTATACAGCAGCGTATGCAGCAGTAATTCAGCGCACAGTCAAGTGTTCCTAGCAGAGATTCAGGTGTGCATAATCCAACAAAGCTGAGTGTTCAAGAGCAATAGCAAGGCGAAGGAGAATAAGATCTTGTCTGAGTACGGTTGTTCGCAATAGGCTATGGCCCTGTTACACACATACACATCTTACGGGGAGACTGAATGTAGAGAGAGGAATGACACTGGCCATATGCCATCTCTTCCGCTATTGTGATACTAATAGGGAAGAGAATCGGCATGCTAAGGTTCACATCGATGATAAAAATTGGGAATTCAAGTGATTGATTGCATAATATGAACCTAAACTATGCCCTCCCTGTAATCCATTCCATAGTATCAACTCCAGTTGCAATGCTATTCAAAGAACTTGTTGTATTGCATATCATAATCCCTCATCCGATCTTCCCATACCTCTTCACATATCCTGAGCCAAGAGGACAAAAGAATTTGCACCAACTCCGCCAAATTTGGCAGAAGAGCAACCATGTTGCGTGATTGACGTCTCTTGGTGAAAGCCATGATGCTGCAGACTATTGAAAGTGTCTGCAGTGGTGAGTGTTACGGGTATTCAATTGATGCAATATTGTATGATGTAACGTGGTTTGGATGGCTGTGATGAGAAGATGTTTGAAGAGAAAGTGCCCAAGAAGGAGTTCCTGAAACTTGAGCCTGAGATCCAACTCAGAATGCGTTGAGACTACCAGACCACTGAATCTGGAAGCTCTGAAGTTCAATAGTAACATAGAAAAAGAAACTCAACTACTTTGAGTGGAGCAGGCTGGCAGAAAACTGTGATCTTGCCAGTCCTCCGCACCTGAGAAGAGTTGGAAAAATTGTCTCACTGAAATATGGGCCCCAGGTAGCTTCCGAAGATGGATTGAATGAAATGGCTGTTGCCAGCATTATATCAGATTGGATCTGTTATGGTATTCACATCCAACTATAGAGAATGACAGGTGACTAGCGCCCTTACTAGTTGGACAAAAGTATTTGGGAACAAGCAAGGACAAGTAGTTTGCGAACTATGCAAAGGAAGGGAGAGCAAACAAAATATCAGCAAGCCAGAAGGCACTTGGCTGCAGATTTGAGATCCATGTTGGTTGATGGACTGGGACGTTTTAACCCCTTTTCGCGCCTCGCTTATTTAGTATTGAAGAGGAATGGGAGTGTACCCATTAAGCATTGATGTTTGATAAGCTTGTGATAAGCGCTCATATTGATTATCATCCCAGACATTGATCGTTCTCCAATATTTCAGCCCAAGCCTAAGCCTTGACGTCAGAGGTTGGAGCACTATTGGCCCCAGCACCCCCGCGGTTCTTCTTTGCAATTCTGAGACCACCTACTAACAGGACGAGTGCCTCCAAGCCAAGTATCACAACCAGTGTGACAAAAGCACCAATGACACCTGCAACTGTGCGCGACATACCACCGCCGCTGCTAGAGCTTGATGCAGATGCTGATGATAAGCTGGAGTTTGATGAAGAAGCATCGGCTGTGGTAGCACAAACTCCAGTGCTGTTGCCGCAAGCATTGCACCATTGAGTTTGAGTTCCAATGGCAAATTTGTTCATCTCAGTGACGAATGTGGTCCATGGCAGAGAAGTTTCTGATTGCCCAAACAGTGGGTATGCAACAGGTGGGTTGATTGCCGCGCTTGAGTTGGTAAAGAGGAAGCTGACGTTGATCTGGTCAGCTGTTGGATAGGATGTGTTTGAGACGGTAGCGTTGGTAGTCAATTCGAAAGTCATGGATGAAGCATAACCCGCAACACCAGTGAAGTCGTCGGAGACCTCGGGGAGCTGGGCCAGACCAAAGAAGGAAAGGAAAGAGGAGTATGCTCCGAATTGAATCCCAACCGGTACCGCGGATTCTCCGGTGACGGTGACGTTAAGTTGCTGAAGGATCTGAGCAGCCAGAGTAGAGCCTGCGATGGCGCGGATGGTTTCTGAAGAGTTATATGCCAAGCCAAATTCATGCTGGTTGGCGAGAGTAAGCAATTGAGACAAGGTCTCATTCGTGAGAACCGCCGAATCTTGGAGAGTTGTGTTGTGTATGCTAGATACATGGATAAGATCATATACTAGGACGTATTAGTCAAGTTGAAAGAAGATCATTGACTTGAAAATTGCCATACCAGAGTAGGCATTCTTGAATGTTGTGTAGGCGGATGTAAAAGTGTTGTTCACAACTGGAGCAACGCTATTGTAGAAACTAGCTGTAGAGTTGAGGGTCTTCAAGTACTCGGCTGAGGTTAAATAAGAGTTGGAGCTCAAAACAGCATTGTTGCATCCACTGGATCCTTGGAGCCAAGCGGAGTCCTCGGTGCTTGTATCCGAAGAGGCAGAGGCAGAGGTCACGACGTTGACAGGAATGAGCTGGAAACCGCTTAATGGACTCTCTACAGTTGTTCCATTGGCAAGCGTCTCGGCTCCCAACGTGGCTCCAACAGGAGGATACAGTCCTTGCAAGA
This sequence comes from Calycina marina, assembly GCA_019669825.1. Classification (NCBI taxonomy): domain Eukaryota; kingdom Fungi; phylum Ascomycota; class Leotiomycetes; order Helotiales; family Pezizellaceae; genus Calycina; species Calycina marina. The sequence continues at coordinate 35,109 of MU253751.1, forward strand.
ATCCAGCAGCCGAATTTTGGAGGACGTTGTCGACAGCAGCCTCAACACTCAATTGTGAGAGCTTCACGATGTTTGGGCTGATATTGATGATAGGCGAGGTTGCATTGGCATCGATATATTTACTGCGGAACCATTCTCCTGATGTGTAAACTTGCTGATAACCAAGATCAGTCAGCTCAGTTGGAGGAAAAGCTTTCGCCGTCCTGTCTCCATGACGGTGAAAGATGTAGACTCCGAGGACCGTCTCATGGGCATGAGCCAAAGCAGCAAGTGAGCTGAGGAGTAGAGCTTGTTTAGCGAACATGTTAACAGAATCCTAATGCTAATGGAGGTGGGTAATTCTGATTTGGTGAGCCTCAGCTATTTCAATGTTCAAGAGGTGACAGAGAAATCAGCGACCTGGCTTGGACTTATAGTAGTTGCGTGTAGGACTCCGTGATGATTCTGCAGGCGGATGGATTACGGACCCCAGTGCAAAAAAGCCAATGCCCAATGCAGCCGTAAGTGGGGGAGCACGAGAGCCAAATCAAAGAGTTGGGCAGTACCACCAGTGGGTGGCATAAATCACTTCACAAAACCAGTGGGTGCACCAACTTCAAAGAGGATGACTAACCAGCCAAATTTCTTGGCATTTTCAATGGTGTAAATATATGATATTTTCTGTGATTTCTTACCATTTTAAAGATTTAAGTGGCTTTCCACCACTCTGGACCAGAAGACCACACCTTCTAGGCATATCAATAATCCTATCACGAATTTCCTCCAATGTCATATTGTCCTCATAATGGCGGATTCTGTGACAAACCCTCTGCTTTAGAATATTCCAGATTATTTCCATAGGATTTAGACTTGGGGACCGAGCAGAGTGCCTCAAATTAGTGATCCAATTGGCTTCTTTAAGCTCAAAAGCAAGCCCTGGCCTTGACATGCCATGGAAGGATCTCCATCTTCTTGGGAAAGCCACGGAGCATATTCATTATGGTAGATCCTAGCCTTGTTGATGTCTCAAATGTAGAGAGGGAGGAGCTTCTCCATATAATGCCTTCGAGTCATATGATTACTCCCAATAGTGACATCTACCCTGTGAGGACGACAAGGCTTCCCACTCCTTTAATCTGGCCTGATATTCTTCCTTGCTCTCTGTTTTAGGCCGCCGGCGAGGCCTAGGGGGCGTTGGAGGCTGGTCTGGGTGATACTTCTCATCGTTGTAGAGTCATGATTTCTTAGACTTTCCCATCGGGATACCCAAAGGGATGCCCAAGCTGCAAAGTGGAATTAGACCTTTTTTCCCTTAGGTCTCCGGAGAATGTTCTCTGGCGCGTACCGTAGTCCTTCCTCGCCAAGAATTGTTGGTGTGAGTTGAGAAGATGGATCCAAGTGACATTCGTTGGAGAAGAATATCTAAGCCCAAAACTCAGGTATAGCATAGCTGGTGTCCCTTTCGATAATCCGTTCGCCCTCTCTTGTTCTTTTGGATAACTCTTTACTAATAAAGATTGCCTTGCAGACCGCTCCCTTCCTAGTATCTCGTTTTTGGCCTTCTTGAGCTTGACGATTTTTAATTGATTTGAAGAAGTCTATTTGGGCCTCTAGAGGCTGGCCGCAATGAGGGTTTTAGGCTGGACCACTAAGGCCAGCATTTACTCCTTTGATACCTGTTATTTTCTTCCAACTGCTGCAGATAACTTCCAGGTCTTGTAATATGCTAGGTCTCCTAGATCTCGACGTTGTTCTAGCCATTTACGGCCACAAGGTGTAGAAATCTCAGTATATTTGCAGAGTTGTAAATGGGGCAAGGTTCGCATATTCGTCATATTTTTGGAAATATTACCTTTTCCTATTAGAAGAAAACTCCCTAGAGACAACCTGATTCAAATCCGCTAGAGGCTTGCTAGTGTATATTAAAGTAACGAGTGCCTTTTGACACACTAGATCAGCTGAAGGAGATACTACGGGGGGAGTGGAGCAAAATCTCTCTATCTGAAATTCGTGCTCGTATTGAGGAAATACCTGCTCGCCGTACTAAATTGAGACAAACCCAGGGACTGCCTATTCAGAGTAAGCTGTGGTAGTAGCATTCATATAGATATACAGTATTGAACACCGCTTGTTTTTCTTCACTAGGTAGATTCTTTCTTGCTTAATCTTGGGTGTAGAGATGTGGCTCATGAATTCTGTCACCCCCTGTTGAGTGTTTGTGCGTTTTGGCTTACTTATCAGGGCACTAATGGGTGCGCTAACTCAGCTCCTTACTAGATGACTAAGCAGCCAAATTTCTATAATCTTGAAGCCCCTCTATTGAAAATACCAAGAAATTCAGCTACTTAGTCATCCATCCAGTCCTGAAATGGTGTACACACTAGTGCCGTGAATTGTGTTCCCCACTGGTGTGAGCTAGCGTAGGGCTTCTGTCTCTTATCAAGTCAGGATCCTTGTTAAGATCTTCTTTGCTATGCAGCAGCGCAATAGCAGCATATGCGGGGGATACATGGTATATACCTCGTCCCCGCTGCTGCTCCCTAGGTAGACGGCCAGCTGGCATTGTCCAAGGCAAGATCTAGCTCGGGCATGGATGTATACCTTATTCAGGTTAATTGGATAACAGTAGAAGGATGGTTGTATGGATGCTGGCCCACTGTACTATAGGTTACCTCAAGGCTGCATGCATCTACACAGTCCTGCATCACCGGCGGGCCCCGGAGGTAGACGGTGAACGTGAAGATATTCGAAGCGGAGGGTCGATAGTCTTCTAACGTATCTGTGTCTTCATATTAATAGCTACATGTTTTCCCTCTCTTTTACAAGCTGCTTCGATTGTCTGTATTCTGACGAAACTTCTACATCATGTCGTACAGCAGTTCTCTGCATTGCTCTACAACCATTTTTTTTTATTTTAATCTTCCTAAGCGCAGAGCAAAAAAGGCATAACCAAGAAGCAACTATTAAAACGAGCTACTAACACACTCCTTTTTACGCTCTCTTTCACTTCGGCGGATGCCTTAGCTCTTCCCTCGGCTAGAAGAGCAGGGAGCTTCAGTTCCCGTATGCCAGTCTTCAAATCCATGTCTTTGCAACGCATAAACTTCGTCCAGAACCAGAACTTGTAGCTGAAGTAGAGGACAATTATTATCGGGAAGGCAAGGTAGGCGACGAAGGATGCATCTAGCTTCTGTGTTGTCGTTATATTTTCATGACCTACCGGCCATGCGCCTACCACCATCTACCCAGAACCGAGCAATGAGTATCAGAACATTAGTCATAAGGCCCATCCAATAGTCAACCAGTCATAATTGAGACTGGAAAGTTAGCTCGCCGAGGCTATGGCCCGTCCCTTTCGATTGTCATAACCTAGGATTTGGCAATGTAGAGAGTCTATCGCTGGTAAAAGATACTAGATAGATCGTTTTCAGTTCTCTGTCATCGTGATCGCTTCAAGAAGACATCAAATGATTTTGGAGAACTGGAAGACGGAAGAAAATAATATTGTCAAAGGCGACGGTATATATGATTCCTGTCCACAGACAGTTACAAATTTTCTTCTGCGAGGATCTACGCATTCCATATGACGATCCTCCCGTCAACTCCGCTGGCTATTTGATATTAGCATAACTCAACTCACTTCACGGTTCGACTCACTGCTAAACTTGCGCACACCACCGGTGCTACCCTCGTAGACTCGTAACTGGGTATTATTAGCATAGACTGGGTTGAAACTGGACAAAAGCTACTTACCGTGTTGATAGTGTTCTGGTGAACAGTAGTTAGCTTGGTGTCATCCTTTGTCTTGCCCTTGAGATCCATCTGCTTGAACATGTTGAAAGCTGACTCTTCGCGAGCGTCTGCAGCTCCTGGACGGCTTTTGGATTCAAGGGATCCTGTCAATTGCCAGCCTCCTTCACCTCCCTTGAATCTATATGCCTCGCAATCATACCCAGCTGCAATGATCTCACTCTCACCATTCCAGATAAGACTCATGAACGGTAGCAGTTGAGTGCTGACGCTGACGACAGCCTTGGGAAGTTGGTCGGCTCCATTGGGGTAAACAACAGTGATGCTGCTATCATGTGCAGCGAAAGCAAGCACGTCGCCACTTGGAGAAAACGACACAGCGTGTACCCAGCCTGCAGAATTGTTGAGATATTCTCCGCACACAGTATTGAATGGCAATCTCTCGCCCCATACGCCCGGCTGAGGTCTATCATCGACGCCCTTGACGAAACTTGAGAAGACTCGTGCATGTGCATCAGTCGATCCAGCTGCTAGAAGCACGGAATTTGGGTGCCATGCCACTGTTGTGATCGTGCTTCGGATGGGCTTCTTGATGTGTTTCGAGATCCACCAATCGTTCTCCTCTTCAAAGTAGCAGACTGCGATGACTCTAGCACCAGAGCCCACGGCGAACTTGGCTTCTGAAGGTGACCAACGAACGAATGTAGCCGCACGATTGATTCGTAGTAGGACAAGAGTTGGCTTATAGCCACTTGGGGAAGGCTCCCAAACTAACGCATTCCGATCTGAGAAATCAGCCGAATTCCGTTTCACGTGTAAAGAGGCAAAGCTGACCTTGCGAACAAGTAACGATTCGTCCACTTTCTAGAGCAATGTCTACACTGGTGACAGTCTTATCGTGACCTTTCAACTCGTCCTTCAACTTGAATCCGCCACCTTCCCGACTGTATAGCTCAACTCCTGTATCCCTTGCTACAGCGAGCGTTTGCTTATCTGCCGAGAAAGAATGGTCTGCAATAGGAGCATGGAAGAGGTGGTGTACCTGATTGCATTAGTCGTCTTCAAGCCCGTGCTTGCGGGCGGATATCTTACTTCTGGAGGTGACATTTTGCTGTTTTCTTGATAGGAGGAGCTCTCTACTATCAAGTTAAGAACAGAACACTATTAACGAGTGTATTAAATGCGAGTTTGTATATTACGAACGACTGGATGACGAGAGATCTTGGTGGGGGTGTCCAACCGGACGGTCCCACTTAAGCTCAAATCTGAGGCTCTTTAAATTTGACAACGAGCATTTGCACACAGTATCGACTTTCTCAATTCTTTCAAAAACATGGCAGACATTATTAAGAGAGGCGTTGGGGCTCCAGGTACAGGAACCTCAAGTGTCGTGAAGGCCCCTACATATCCTCCAAGCCAATCGTAGGTACACCGCGAAAACCAGGTAGAAGCTTCTGCTAATTGTGCTATAGGTTGTACATAACCAACCTCCCGAACTCGAAAATCCAGAAGAATGACTTGCGAATCTCACTCTATATGCTGTTCTCAACATATGGACCAGTCCTGGACGTTGTAGCCTTGAAGACGGAGAAAATGAGAGGCCAGGCGCATATTGTATTCAGGGATATACAGACAGCTACCCAAGCAATGAGGGCTTTACAAGGCTTTGAATTCTTCGGCAAGGAAATGGTGAGTAGTATGAAATCATTTGAACAACACTTGAGCTGACGGGACCAGAAACTCCAGTACGCGAAAACAAAGTCCGACGTAATTGCTAAACTGGATGGGACATTCCGTATGCCAGCAGCAGCCGCCGGAGAAGTTACAAGAACAGAACAGCAACAGAACATCTTCAGTGCTCCACCTTCTGGTACGACAGTTGCAGCACCAACTGCTGCTGGGACCTTGAAGCCTCCTGGAGGAGATGTTGCTATGGAAGACGCGCGCAGTCCAACGACAAGTGTGGCTGGCCAAAAGCGACCGAGGGAGGATGAGGAAGAGGATAGCGAAGGAGATGTTGCAATGGAAGAGGACAGTGACGAGGATTAAGAGACCACGGTTCATTGGAGTACAGGAGTCTGGATACATGCGCCACTAATCAGTGGCCAAAATCTCGGCTACATCACAATTGGAGGGACCTCAAAGAGATGACAAAGAGGAACCATAGGATGTTGCCAAATGGAATCAGATTGGCTTTCGTGTAAGACTATCCTGTCTATCTTATGACTATTGACCCTGACTTTTCTGCTTGAGCCATCTCCTTCGGCACCCACAGTCCAACACAGCCTCCAACCAGACCTATCCACATCATGAGATAATTGTCTATGGAGCAGTCGAGCTTCTCCATTGCTTCACCTGTCTGGCACGGATGAATGAAGAATGCTGGAATATCGGTGACTGGATTAAGCTGTTTGGGATATCAGCTACCAACAGTTGATATTTTCAAAGGCACTTACCGCTGCTGATATTCCACCCGTTATTCCTGCAGCTCGCAGGCCACTTTTGTACTCGGGAGGCACAAGGTATCTATACACAGAGTCTAGGTTGAAGGTGGGCTCACCCATCGGGAGGTCGTGCAGCGTGAACCATAGTGTTGGCGTTCTGTAGGTCGGATGAAGATGTATCTCATATGTGACATAAGGCTGACGTGCATATGTGGTGTACTGCGGAAGTCCATCATCTTGCTGGTTCGTTGTACGAAGAGCCTCCTATCCACACCAATTAGAACTTTGTATGTCCCAACTATAGACTACATCTGACCTCATCTGTATTCTCATCCATCATATCTGCATCCGTTGCAGCTTCCTCTTCACTCGCCTTCATCTTTCCGAAAGCATCAAGCAGATCTAGATTATTCTCCGGTAATTTGAGAAGTCGCAGGATTTCCACATATGTGACTCCAGTTGTCATGGTACGACGAACTCGAATCTTGAAAATCTGTCTCGTAGGTCCCATTTTCGCTTGTACATATTTCTTGTCGAATAGCGCACATGCAAGCTCAAACTCTTCCTCAGTCAAGAAGGGCCACTGCTTGTACTCATCTCGATGAGACATCTTGCTTGGATGGAAGTCTGTAAATTTTTTCTGGCGATAATCAATATGACCCATAATATAATGTACAGCACACTCACATATATCGCTGATTTTGCAAAGCATGTAAATTGTTCGCTTGTCTATCCATGCTCTGACTCTAACTCCTGAACCCTTCGCAAAACCACGCCAGTGGTCACTTCAATCCAGTATATTCACTCCAGAAACCCTTTGGCAACACTAATTCTATATACTTATCCGCCCACCGACCATCTGAAGCCTCAAGTATTGTGAATACAGGATATAGCTATCTTCATTGTGAACAAGGAAACCCCGAACCATTATTCAATATTGAAGTGGTGGAGCGCCTTGTCATCACATACCTCCTTAGCCTTGCATAAGGCTGTACGGCGCAGAAGGACAGCTTGACCATTATCGTGAACTTACCTTTACCACCCTGTGAAATCGTTCTGGTCTGACATCGTTTGAGATTATACCCCATACTTTGCTTAGAAGCACTCAATGAATGTTCGCGACCCTTTTAATCTCCACAGGTCTCCTGCGTTCCAGATTCTCTCGAGGCACAGTCGACAAGCAGTGGCAAACGCCACACAGCGGGTGAAAGAAGCAGGCGTTCAAGCCATTGAGGTTGGTTCGCAGGCGCTCGATTCTGGGAGGCAAACATTGGAAGATATGTCGTCGTTTTCCATGCCGGTGAATGTACTCCCCATTACGAGTCCGCAACGAGAATCTGAAAATTGTGTCTGGGGATCGTCTGGTATGACAGCTCGCTCTGCGGGACCCATTTCCGGAGCCTTGGGCGGCGCAGGGAACTTCTTCGAGAATAATAGAGATCTGCCGATGTACAAAGACAAGCCATATTCATATGCATCGTCACGCAGGCGGCAGCCTGTATACAAAAGAAAGCGGGTACTTGGAGCTGGAACGATCTTCCTAGTCTTAATACTATACTTCCTGGGAGTCTTCGGGACAAGCAATAAGGAAGCAACCAGCAAAGCCAGGGTTTCTTGGGGCTGGATACAGAAGATAGACCGGTCTGATGTGGTAGATTGGAATGGGAGGAAGGAGAGGGTTGTAGATGCGTTTACGCTAAGTTGGGATGCATATACTCGATATGCCTGGGGTTCGTTACATCCTTTGCTCCACTGTTTGGAATTGAATCTAACAATGTTACCACAGGAAAGGATCAATTCCACCCAGTATCAAAAACAGGAGAAAATATGACCCCCAAAGGAATGGGTTGGATCATAGTAGATGCATTGGATACAATGATGTTGATGAACTTGACGAGCAGACTATCCCATGCAAGAGAATGGATGGCTACCTCTTTAACGTATGAACAAGACCAGGAAGTGAACACTTTCGAAACGACTATACGGATGATGGGAGGTTTGCTATCGGCACATTACCTCTCTACAGAGTTCCCAAATATGGCGCCCTTGAGTGACGACGACGAAGGAGCTGCTGGCGAAGACCTCTACATAGAGAAAGCAAGAGATTTAGCAGATCGAATAATGGGCGCCTTTGACTCTCCATCTGGAATACCCTTTGCAAGTTTCAATCTCAAGACATTGCAGGGGGTACCATCTCATTCTGATGGTGGAGCATCTTCGACTGCTGAAGCCGCAACTCTACAACTAGAATTTAAATACCTATCGAAGCTTACTGGCGAAGCATTCTACTGGGAAAAGGTAGAGAATGTGATCAAAGTCATCGATGACAATGGGATGGAAGATGGCTTGCTTCCAATCTATATCTATGCAAACAGTGGTGAGTTCAGAGGCAAGAATATTCGTCTTGGAAGCAGAGGAGATTCATACTACGAATACCTTATCAAACAGTATCTGCAGACTTCAAAGGAAGAACCAATCTACGAAGAACTATGGGATGAAGCTCTAGCCGGCGTTCGTAAGCATCTCATCACATACACTAATCCGTCTCACTTCACCATCATTGGAGAGCGGCCCAATGGTTTAGGTCAAAGTCTGTCTCCCAAGATGGACCATCTAGTTTGCTTCATGGGCGGCACTATTGCGCTAGGTGCGACCGGCGGTCTCACAGAAGCAGCAGCTAAGAAACTTCCCACGTGGACAAAGAAGAAGGAAGAAGAGATGCAGCTTGCTAGGGAGCTTACGCAAACATGCTGGGGAATGTACGAATGGATGGCCACCGGTCTTGCCGCTGAGATTACTTTCTTCCACATCGACAATCCACCGATGGCCGAATCCGATCCTCACAAGGCTCCAGAGACATTTTCATCCGATAAAGATGCAGAATGGAGAAAGAATTTTTATGTAAAGCCAAACGATGTGCATAATATGCAACGTCCGGAAACTGTGGAAAGCTTGTTCTACATGTGGAGGATAACAGAGGATGTCAAATACAGAGAATGGGGCTGGCAGATGTTCAAGTCGTTCATGAACCACACTACTGTCGAGGAAGGCGGTGGGTTCACCAGCTTGACAAACGCTAATGTCATTCCACCCTTGACTTCTGATAACATGGAGAGCTTCTGGCTGGTCAGTCCTTTTCCACTGAAGCTTTGGAGCTTGTACTAACATCTCAATCTAGGCTGAGACATTGAAATACCTCTACCTACTCTTCTCGCCCAACGATCTTCTTCCACTTGACAAAGTCGTCATCAACACTGAAGCGCATGTCTTCCCACGCTTCAACCTAGGTCCACTATTTAAGACAGGTTGGAAGAGGAAACCGAGAGGTCCAGATGGCAAGATATTACCCGCGTCGCCTGCCGCTACAAAGGAAGATGCACCAAAAAAAGTCTTGAAAGTGAAAGCAGCTGATGGTGCATGAATGATGAGTATATAGATCAGGACGCGTTTTCTATACATGTATACTCTACTTAGCGACCTGCTCGAGGAGGGACTTGGCTGGCATATACTCGGCGTCTGTTCATCCCGAGTCTCTGAGAATGTATGTGTCCGAACTCTGAAAGTGAGTTGCAAGGACAACATGAGAAGTATAGTTCGTGAAATGTGCCCTGTGCTCAAAGTCTACTCTATATACCTTTACATATTCGTTTATCAACAAAGGAGATTACAAGTATCGCATGAACACTTCGCCGTTCCAAACGCGACGCTACCCCAAGGATTCGGCCAAGATCTTCTCTACGCGAAACCAAGTGTACAAGCCACATGTAATGTTACCTCTGGATGAAACGAGACAATTTTATAACGGACAACTATCTTCCGTGGTTCATGACCTGCGCTGTGTCGCGAGCTCTTCTTCGGATCGTTTCAGACACCTGAGTTGTGCAAAGCCACTGCACTCGAGTTGTCTTGCAGATATTCAATCACAGGGTGGAGATGCAAACACGTTGATGTGTGAATGAGAACGGACCCGCGGCAGGTAAACCTTGTGGCACAGGACTCGTCAGTCAGTTTCTGTATCATTAATGATTGAAGCATACTGAAGAAAATAGCAGATGCATGAAAGGTAAGTAGTTGTCAAAGTAAATGAATTATCATGTATAGAATAGGTCTTTTCAAGGGCAAAAAGAACGGTTTCGAAAACAGCATGGTAAGTAGATATTTCTCAAGATTATTTGTGGTCCTATATTAACCGGTTGATACCTCTTTTCCTTACAATGCCTGCCCAACTGGCTCCCTCCGTAAAGTGCAATGTGCAATTTTCCTACTTCGTTCGTCCAAATTCCAAATCTATCTTGCGGAGGTAAATTATGTGCACCAAGAAAGGGCACTGGTGGGGGTGGTTCTCGAGCACATGGTTTGTTGTTCCAAAGGTATCCATTATATCCAAACGGGCATTGATCCAGTTCATACACGTGTTCATAGCATGGCAATGGCGATGAAGGCCACAGCCATTAGAGAAAATCCAGCGGTGGTCTTGACTCCTACACTGGTTCCGCTGTCGGTGGATGTAGAGCTGGCAGCTGCAGACGAGGTGCTGTTAGCGGATGATCCGCTGGTGGATGATGCTACCACGGCAACTGCGGTAGAGGATAGGGTACTTTTCGTGGTCGCGCTTGCACCGCTGCTTGAGGGAATGGTTGTGGAGCTGCTGACAACAACGACCGCCGAGGAGGTTGACGACGTACCAGCTGTGGTGGTTCCTGCGGACGCCGTCGTCAAGGTCGCGGACGAGGCGAGGGTGGCGGACGTGGCGGCTGCAGTTCCGGTGCTTTCGAGTTCCGCGGTGGTGAGCGAGCCAACGTTGTCAGAGACCACGCACGTTCCGGCTACACTCTGGGAGATGTCGTACACGCCGATGAGCCCGGTCTCGCAGCAGAATCCGTTGCCGTCATATCCCAGATACATGCTCCAGGAGGAGTCGGAGCAGACTGGTGCACCCTCAACGTCACCACGGCAGTCGTTTGCTAATCGATGCGTTAGTGACTTGTTTTCGCTCATCTGTCTGACGATAGGAATACTACTCACTAGATGAACAGCATGCGGCAACCTCGTTGTTTCCGACCTCGGTATCACAGTTCAGAGAGATGGGGCAGTAAGCACCATTTCCGCACGAGTGAAGAGAAGTCTGCGTGCTGCTGGATTGCAGAGACCATCCTTGGGCGATGGTGGCAGACGCCCTGGAGACAGCAGCAAGAACAACGAGCCCCGATTGAATAGAGAACATTTTGAAGAGACTGTGATGTTGCGTGAATTACAACGAGCGAGTGACTAGATTAAAGAGGAACACGAAAAGAGAACGTTTTCAAAAATGATGAGAAACGACTGTGTGGGTTGGCGATGAAAGGGAAATGATTGAAACAAAGGGGAATAGGGGATTCAAGTAGGAACTCGAGTCGGCTGGTAGCGTACCACTACAGCAGCTACTAAGCGATAGATACGGTAATCGTGGGCAATGGCGCGGGCAATTAGACAAGCTTGGCAGTGGTCTAGCTTGGACTGACCACTCAAAGAGTGGGTCTAATTACGAGACCAGACATGATTGGATCATCATGCTTACCAAAGTGGATAAACAGAGCCTTACTGGTTCATCAGCCTCAGTGGCCCATCTAGGATGAGAGATAATTATACGAGCTTGGCAAGAACATAAATAACATTTTGATGGGAAGTGGTAATATCTTGTACCCTTATTGTACCCTCAATACCGTACGAGTAGTAGTCAGGGACAGATAGGTAGATGTGCTTGTGTGTCCGGTATCTATACCCAGTTTGCAAAGGTCAGCGGCTTACTGTACACCCAGTTGTATGTGATTGGAGACAGGGATGAATAGGAAGATCTGATGACGGTTGCCTATTTGAGGATAGTTGGCTGACCTGGTAATCCGCCGAAAGATCTATTCATAGCGTTCTTTTCTTTCAACTGGCAAACCATACTATATCATCCTGCACTTAGAACAACAAAATGAATCCGAAGAAATATATGAAATATACGAGGGAGCGTACCTAGGGACGATGCAGAAGCTGGACTTGCAGCCGTTTTTCTACCACCTACGAAAAAGCAAATTCCGTGGGCTGACCTGCCACGAAAAGGAGGTGTTCGCACACTACTAGGTGCAAGAACTCATTGCGCAGGGGTCGCAGAGCCTCAACATCCAAGTTAAATTTGGACTAGTTTACAATTTTACCACAGAGAGGTCTAGCTCTATAACTCTATTACCTCTAAGCTCTACAACTCTATTGCCTTCAAGCTCTATAACTCTCCTACGACGCCAGGGAATCTCTAACCCTCTTGAAGATCTCTTAAATCGTGATCCGATCCCATTCTCGCTGAACTACCGCTTTGAATTCGGCGATAGTCGGCCATCTCCCATCACGTAGTCGTTGATTTATTAGTTCCCAAATGACAATTGGATTGACATCAGGGGTGGACCAAAACAGAAGATTCGCAGCCCTTCAATGACGTTAGCTTTGGTTGTTCGTTAATCCATTGCCGTGCAAGGGATCGCCATCTGTGAGAGTCATGAAGCCTGACTCAAGTATGTATTAAAGTATTGCCAGAATAGGCTTGGAGATTCGATTGATCGAGGACTCAGAATGAAGTCCGAACAAAGATCCCGAGCGGGAACCGAAGGCTTACAGAACGAAGCTCATAGCCATGGCAGAGGGCTATGTATTATTCTGTAATCGAGTCGAGTATCAAGTTGGCTGTTCTCACTCTACTATTGGCGTCCCACCTTATAATCTATCTACCCACCTCGGGGAGATAGCCCGTGAACAGCCGGCAATACGCAGAAGGTTCAGAATGGTTGAAACAAGTTTCAGAAGTGTTGCAGGGAATAATAGTAACGATAGTGCCGAGTGCTCGCAGCAGACTATACGTAGAACGACTAGGAACAGCTGCAGTTCGGCTAGGTGATCTAGTCACAGGAATGGGTCCAAATAATATGGCAGATAGAGATCTTGGAGCTCGTAACAGCAAGTCCCCTCCTCCCGGCCAGCGCGAATGCGTCGTGTCAAAGGACATACCTCTCTCACGGACACAAGACCCAATTCAAGGAGCCTGCATTCTGATTGAGGCTAAGCTGCTGGAGACACGCCGTCCTATCTCCAAGCTGAAAGACATAGAACCCCCGAAGAAAGAGCTGTTTGACGCAGAAATGGAGTTGGCTACTTTGGAGAACGCCAGTAATCCCCTCCCAGATAGCATCAATCGCCCAACATCTCAATCAATGCAGGTACGGCCGGACCCCTCCAGCGCACTACCGTTCTTCCAAGAGGCGTGAGATGCGTGCCTACAAGTACAAAGGGAAGAGCATCAAAGAAGCGGAAAACTTCTTCTTCGACGCCGAGCTGAAGTGGCAAGAGGATCAAGGCTACATCTGGTGAGACGATGCCTCTAAGGTTACTCACTGTCTGCGCCAACCTTTCAAGAAGGAAGCAACAGTTGGTGTCAGAATTCACGGCGTCAGAATTCACGGCGGATGACTGAGCCCCCTCCAAAACACCAAAATCAGGACTCACGATATATCTAAACAATAATTTGACACGTCACGATGGCTCCACCAACAAGACCGAATCCGTTCCGCGCGCCTAACCCTGAGCCTTTGAAGGGTAAAGAAGCTCATATCCGAAGGAAAACCCGATTGTATCACGACTTAGCTCGAGAGGGTCAGATAAAGCCGATTTATAAGATTGGGGAAGCAAGTGGTATTTCAGAGACTACAGCTCAAAGATGGCGAGACGAATATAAGATCCAAGGCGAGGGAGCAAAGTATAGATGACTATCAAGATCTACGATACTTCGCCGCAAGTCAGAGGTTACAAAGGACATGGTAAAGATGCTCTGTTCCCTGAGTTGGCATCTGGTTCGTAAACAACCGTACGAGGCGCAAATTGCATATCACTACCTACCTATCAAAACACGTCAATTACAACGGAAAATCAAGGAATTAACCTACGGAGGAGGTCGATATAAGTGCGCCTTCGTTAAGAGGATTATATCAGGCAAAAATGCTACCGAACGAGCTACGTACGGTTTACAACACCTTTACGATCCTATTTTTTTTTTACTTCTTGGACCATGTAGTCTTTACAGGCGAAGCTCATGTCGACTCTACCTCTCTATCTCAAGGCCGTGTCACTCGAGAGCAAGGGACACGCGATAAGCTGGAAAATATCGAAGAGATGCCGCCTTTAAAGGTGTACGGTTCCACATCACCGCTTGGGTTAGTTGGTGGTGCAAAGCAGAGAAGCTCGAGTTCTATAATAGGAAGACAAGGTCGAACGTCCTCCTTACCCCCCGACGCCTCGATGCCGCCCCACTACAGAGTCTCCCGAGGAATACGCACGTCGAGTACAAGAACCGGACGCAGGGAAGCCTCTTCAAGTAGAAGTGCAGGTTAAAGGTAATGCAATGACTCAAAGGTACTACGTAGAGAAACTTCTACCTATATACTGTCAAGCGATCGAGTCTATGCGGGATATCGACAATAAACCCTGGCTTTTACAAGATGGTGATCCTTCTCATGGTATGCGAAAGAAGAGACTTGCGCAGGAGTACAAGGCTATTCACGAAATCCAAAATCTCTCCCACCCTGCACAGAGCCCTGATTTAAACCCTATTGAAGGTATCTGGGCTATTCTAAAGCAAATATTACAGCGTAGGGTCTTCGGTTTGGAGGAGGAGATGAAGCAGGCTTAATAAGAGGAATGGGACAAGATTACGATGGAAGAGGTCCGATTTCGGATCCCCGATATGTCTCAAAGATGCGCAGAGCTCGTAAGATCTAGTGGCAAGCTGATTCGAGGTACTAAATGGTGAAACGGCGCTGTATTCAACATATAACATCACTTCTTACTGCCCTCGAGATTTTGGTGAGGATAAGTCATCCGTCATGAATTCTGATACCCACTGTTGTGCACATGTTGGCTGGCTAATAACTAAGCTCCCCTTTGGAGCCAACAGGGGATGTCAACGTTCCGTGCGCACGGGCCTATCTGACCAAAAATTCGAGAGCTTCAAAATCAATGTCTACTTTACAATATAACATGAACAATAATTACCTCTAATAGGTTTTCCACCTGTTCTTTCTGGCTCGACGCATCTCCTGGGTATATCAGCAATGCGATCTCGTATTTCTTGCATTGTGGTATCGTCCCATTCCACTTGAATAGCCTCCTTCATTTCCTCTTTGGTAGCAAACACCCTTTGGCGCAACCTTTGCTTAAGAATAGCCCAAATGCCTTCAACAGGATTACAATCAGGGCTTTACCCATGGCGATATAAGTTTTATGTATTGTGAGCTTCTTTGTACTCCTGAGCGAGGCCTCTTTTCCGCATTCCGTGAGAAGGATCGCTATCCTCTTGTAAAAGCCATGGCTGATCGCCAATCTATCACATAGACTCAATTGCTTGAACGTAGACAGGTAGAAGTCGGTCTACATATTACTTGTGAGTCATTGGGTTGCCTTTGACTTTCACTTCAACCTCGTGAGGCTTCCCAGCTTCCCATTCTTGTGTTCGACGGTGATATTCGTCTTCTGTTTCGGTTGTAGATCACCGACGGGGTTTTGCGGGATGAGCAGAACCCTCAATCTTGTCTTCTTCGTCGTTGTAAAACTACAGTTTATTTGCTTTTCCTCACCAACTAATCCACGCGGCAACGTGAAACCGGACACCCTTTAACGGAGGCCATTCCTCAATATTATCTGGCTCCTCGCGCGTTCCTTGCTCACTAGTAAATCTATTGCGTGCCTGCGCTGTAGGCTCAACGTACATTTCGTCTGTATATATGATGTGATCGAAGAATCCAAAGAGAGGCTTCCAGACGTGGTCTGAACCGTATTGCGCTCTTTCAGCGAAGTTCTTCTCCGAAATAATCTTATCCACATAGGCCATTATATATCGAACTCCTCCTTTGGTGTATTCCTTCAAATTTTGTTGCAATCGATGCGGTCCTACAGGCAAATTGTGGAATACGATTTGAGTATCGTGAGGATGTTTCCGAACGGGATTTCGTGACGGAGAGCAGCGCATTTTACACATCGATTTCGTGACTCTTGACTTCGATCCAACCTTTGTTGACCTCAACCTAGTCTTATCCTTTGCTAAGTTCCCAAGCTTCGCCCGTTGTTTCTTCCATTTCCGTCCGCAAGCCTCGGAAATCGAGTTCTTAGAAATCGCCCTTAGCGACATCGTACCAGAATCACGAGCCAACGCATTGAAGAATCAAACTTTCCGCGTAGTCGTAACCTCTTTGCCTTGTAAAGATCCAGGGGTAGATGATCGGAAAGGGTTTGAGGGTGTTAGTCGTCCCATAATTACAAGTGAGTTGTTTATTCACAATTTATTAGAAGCCGCGATTTGAGGTTTTGGTGTTTTTGGCCCATGAGCACGGAACGTTGACACCCCCCTGTTGGTGGAGCTGGGTGAGTTTGTTAATTACTTTAATATTTGACCAATACACCCATGACAGCTCGTTGCCAGATGATGTTGTGATGCCCTTGTATGAGAACATGGAGAATTACCTAGTAACGTGATACCTATTTCTCTGGTTGTCCTGTCCAACTTAGCTTCATTGAAGTGGCTAGCTTCCTGCAACCACGAGGCATTTAAGCCCCGCTACTGCTTGACGGCCATCATGGACATTGGGTCTTTGTGTTTCTCAAAACATTACTACTAGATTGCACTTTCAGATCATATGTTTCAAGGCCAACTTGCCCATCATAATTAGACAGTGTTAGTACATTGTATGACAAGCATAGGCGCATCATCGCGCTCTTCATAAATCTTCTCAACGCTAGTATCAACTACCTTGGTAGTTGAACACACTAGAAGTTGGACACATCAGATAGTATGCCAATCAGGTCAGTAGCTGTAATTGGCGCTGGCCCTGCAGGTGCGATCACTGTCGATGCCTTAGCACAAGAGCAAGTGTTTGATACAATTCGAGTATTCGAGCGCAGAGAAAAGGCCGGGGGTTGCTGGTAACATGTTTCCCTCTAGACAAAGCAGATTTCACAGCTCACCATAAGCACAGGATTGCCGATCCTGACGATCACGTCCAGCAGCTCCCAGACCTTGCGAAAATTGCGGCGCGTACTCCAGACCCAGCTTTGGAGATCCCAGGGGTGTTGCCGACGGTGACACCAGCAAATGAGCAGTACCGCTTCTCCGAGACATCAATTTACCCGACATTGGAGACCAATATCGATGCATTTGCTATGAGTTTCAGCCGTGAGCCGTTTCCGGAAGAAAGGTCCCAGCTCAACATCCACCGTCATGGTGAGCAGTCACCTTTTCGCCACTGGAAATCAGTTGAGACTTATATCCAGGATCTATTGAAGAGGAACTCTTATGAAAACTTCGTCTCGTACGATACCACGGTAGAACTCGTGCAAAGAAATCAAGAAAGTCGGAAATGGATAGTGACCTTACGGAAGCGAGAAGGCGACTTGGATAAGTGGTGGACAGAGTCATTCGATGCTATAGTCGTAGCATCTGGTCATTACGCCGTACCTTATATTCCGTCCACTCCAGGACTTGCAGAGCTGGCAGAGAACTTCCACGGTTCTGTTGAGCATAGCAAAGGATGGAGAGATCCAGAGAAGTATCGCGGGAAGAGAGTCGTTGTGGTAGGAGCATCGATATCAGGCACAGATATCTCGTTCGCCATGGCGGATGTTGTTGAGAAACCCATTCATTCCATCGTCCGGGGTCATTATCATCCATATTTCTTTGACTGGGCTTTTCAGCATCCAAACATACTCCGTCGGCCACCGATAACTCTTATCACCTCCAGTCGTGAAACTGGTGAGAGAACAGTGCACTTCGAAGATGGAACGAAGCTCGAAAAGGTTGACCATGTCATCTTTGGCACGGGATACTCCTGGACTCTACCCTTTCTTCCTGACTTGGCTGCCACTATCCGCAACAACAGACTCCCAAACCTATACCAACATGTCTTCTGGCGAGGAGATCCCACACTTACCTTCGTCGGCGCTGTTGCCGCAGGGTTCACCTTTAAAGTGTTTGAATGGCAAGCCGTGCTTGCCGCTCGCTTCTTAGCTGGGAAAATCACATTACCTCCAGTTGCTGAGCAGGAACTGTGGGAAATGGATCGAATAACTCACAAGGGTGACGGAGCTCCCTTCACAGCTCTGTATCCAGATTTCGAAGAATACTTCGAGACCGTGAGGAACATGGCTGGCGAGCCGCAAGATGGCAAGGGGAGAAGTCTGCCGAGGTGGGAAAGGGAGTGGAGGGAGGGCTTCGATGCTGGCCATTTGAAGAGAATTGCGATGTGGCAGAGAGAGAATGGAGCTGCGAGAGAAAGGGAGAGACTGGTCAAGCTAGAAGATCAGGTGCCGAAATCATGAATAGCCTCAAGTTAGTCGCAATAAGGTGATCTAAGCGTCCCATAAGGCCTATCTTCAAAGGTATAAATCCCAAGCTGCCAGAACAGACCCTCTTTGTCGGCAGTATCTCGCTCTGTTAGTGCATCAATCTCGTCTTTCAGCTTCTCAGCATCTACTATGCGGCCCCAACCTCGCAAGTACTCTTCCAATCTTTTTAGTGTCCCTATCGCTGCAGCCAGAGCCTTGTCTCCTGGCAGTGAAAGTTGTATTTCAGCACACCTCCACAGATTCGCTTATGCCAGCTCCGTCTTGCCAAGTAAGTTCTAACAGGCTGCTACAACCATCCTGAAATGATTGGCATTCCTAAACCAAGTCTCTTCATCAAGATGTGCAGCAATATAGTCTTTGGCAGCAGCCTCGCGTTCTTCCGGTCTGCATTGCGCTCTCGGATTGGCCACCAGGTGTTTCACCACAGTTCCAACGCGGTCGTGAATACTACTGCAGATGTGCACCAACAACTCCTGGCATGCACGTTCCTGCCGCTAGACTGTTCTCATCGGCAGCATTGATCTGAAAACAACGCGCCTTAATAATAGCGGCCTTGAACCTCCCACCTTGCGCCTCCATTATTTCAGCCAGCAAAACTATATACTGCGAAACCGAGCCACGAAAGTCATGTCGTTCGGTCTGGCTGAGGGATTGGCATACCGTCCGCTACGGATCGTTCTCGGCCAGCACGAGCATAGCCATGCTCGCTATGTAGTTTCTTGAGAGATATAATATATCTTCAAGCATGCTGTTCGTGCCGCGAAAGAGAGCTCGGAAGATGGAGAGGATGTAGTGTAGTGTTTCTGGGTGCTTGAGCGTGAGGGACTGGCGTAATAAGGCACAGGCACTGGATAGAATCTTTCTAGCATCAACATAGGATCGCACTAGCATGAGTTCGAAGGACGAAAAGCAATCGTTATAAAACCTGTCGAGGACTTTTACAGCTTAGTCTTGAGACCCTTGGGTGGTATTGTATAAGTCAGTGCTGCGGTCATCGAACGGTGCCCAGAGACTCTCATCGAGAACTGCAGTTTGCTTCAACATGTCAGTATATTCAGATGTCTTACTTCGTAAGATCACACGGACGTCACATTGAAATTATGCTGCTTGCGAAGAATCTCTTGGACTTCTTGGAATGGCTAAGCTTCATCTATGTAAAGCTGTTTGATCAATGGCTTCATGCTTCATGCGTCGAGCTGCTGAATATCCAGTTATAGCTTTAGAACCGGTGGGTTTGGGGGAGAAAGGATCGAGTGTTGAGCCATGCATCGGCCATTATTGGGGATGCTCTTAATCAACGAATATCATCTTGACCGCCAAGGTTTTGCTTACAGCACATAAATAAAGTGGGTGGGAAATCTGACAGCGGCAGTGTAAACGTTAGAAAATCGCCTTGAGATTCATCATACAGTTTGATAATGGAGGCTTGGGGTAAATCACTAGACAAACTGACAGGCTGCAAGCTTAGAGAATTGCTGAGAGCAGAAGAGTGATGTGACGTTGCCCCTTTTTGGTTAACAAAAATAGCGGCAGAAAACCAGGGTACTCCCACACCTCATTATATAGCACATTAGTAACAATCTGATATAAAGATTAGTGTGAGCAATTGTCTTCGACACCCAGCATCCAAGAGTACATGTTCTATGATCTATTATAAAGATTGATCCACGAGTTGTGATACAATCAGTATCTATCGATTTCGCGCCAGGCCGCTCTCCAAAATCTAAGCGAGCACTCCTGCACCAACCTCCTGAATTCTCCATATGCAAAATATAGCACACCCCAAGTCCCTGGCAAGATCCTATGAAACACCTGGATTTTCTGGTCTCAAACGTATACCACTGATGCTCTCCTGTCTGCAGTCTTAGGCGTGAAGGCTTGTTAAGAGTCACATAGGGAAAGAAAGTACCGATGTCGAAATGGAAGCATTGTCGATCAAATCATCAGATCTTTTGATCTCACCTCTCTCTGACATTGCTTTGGAGCACTTGTATTCCTTGACTATGTAGGTGATTATATCTTTATTCGTGTATTGACTTGAGCCAATACTGAGGCTCTAGGAAGCAAACAATAGGCAGGATTCGTTAGAATGCTTTACCTCAGAATTTCATTGCTGGTTAACCTGGTAGCAATTTCAGAAAGATTTCATGCGGAAAAGTATCTCTACACGAAAAGGTGAGGCCGTGTGGAGCAGCGAGGATTTCCCAGGACTTACGACTTACTGCACTTCAATATCGCAGTTGTCAGGGTATGGGTTGGGTTGAATCAAAGGAACGCTGTTAGAAGGGCTTCCATTGAGTTGATAGAATTGTCTCATGGTTTATAAGAGAGGGGGAAAGGATTGAGTCTACGTACGAATCTAACCCCTGCGTAGATCAACACGTGGCTGTCGCGTCTCACGTGGCATTGCAACCCCTGTTCTTAACGTGACAGCAATGTCAGAGCAACAGAAATAGAAGTCGATCACGCACTAGGGTATAGGGCTGCAGAACACTGAAGCGTATCGTACGCATGTTGAGGTCAATGGTAGCCGAATCTACAAGCTGTCTCTTGGCTTGCGAACAACCCATATCAGTCGAAAGTATCTTTCTTCTCATTCCAGAGATTAACATGATAAGGAGCGATCTTTTCAACAACAGGAACTCTGACTGTGCGATAGCTTCTACCACTACTTACCCCAACCTCAAGCTCGATGCTATCACCACTATCCATGACAAAAGCCTGAGCGTTGAGAGGGTGTTGCTGGATAAGGCGATGCCTTTGGGAAAATCATCAGTTTCCATGACATTGATCTGTCTAATTTCTACTTCAAGTGTCCACATCCAAAGTTTGTGATTGGCATATCATCGAGTATGCGATGTTGCTGGGTTATCGCTAGTTATACCGCATCGTTTCTTTGTCAATGCAGATATCAGTGCAAGCGATAATCTAGTATGGGTAGCCGGACGACGAATGCAGCTCACAAGCGAGCCGAGCCCATCCTCCTCCTATAGAACGATAACAGCAGAAAATCCATCGCAAAAACATGAGCAGCCGTTTGGATCCAATCGGGTCAAACTGCCATGGTTGGTTGAGTGGTAAATCGTCTGGCCACCAACTTCGGCACTAACGATACGGCAACCTTGACTGATAAGTACGCCCGGGGTTTCTAGATCCCACCTGGGATATAGTTTTGCCTTTTTTGCCTTTTATTCTTGATTTAATAGAGCTTTCTGAATTGTGGTAGGCTGAGTGGTTGGTGTTTTTATTTACTACCTCTCTTTTGACGAAGTATATACGCGAATTGAGATTGTGTATAGGAACTGAGCATGGTAATTTGACATTGCTTCATTCGCTTGAGCCATGTCGAAACACATCACTCCACCAAGCTGATCTACACCAGAAGGTCGAGGCAAACGCTCTATCCCATCCCACCATTCTCAAACCACCACGCAAACTTATCACCCGCTCCATATCACAAATCCCGTTCCCAAAATCCGACCTCAAAACACCTCGCAACGCTCCTCGCATAAGCGTCCCTTCTCAAAAACCGGCGCGTCCAGAATCCGTCGTAGACCCAACCTTCGCCCATCCCATTCTGCAGCAGCCCGGCCAAGGCAAGCGTCATCACGACGTTGGAGGGAACTATGGTGCGGTAGAGTCGTTTGGCGGTGAGGCTGAGGCAGATGCACGCGTTATTGTCGAGGCGGGTGCTGATTTGGAGGAGCAGCGCGTGCGGGAGAGTTGACACTGGGATTGTTAGGTATGGTGGCGGGCTGGGTGGGATACTTACAGGTGGTTGGTAAGGGCATTGTGATGCGCGTGAGCTTAGTCTCCGGTGGTGGTTAGGTGAACGAACGTGGAAGAATGGTGTTCGTTATGTGTGAGTACAGAAGATGAGTATGTGCTGTTTTGAAGGTAGAGGTGTTGGTCTGCTCGTCGCTCTGTGCAAATATCGTAAAGGGAGAAAAGCAGCACTAAGTGATTCTGGTGACCTGCCTGCGTCGTTTGACGAGTGAAACAGGATGATTGTTTAGTCCAAGGAAGGGGACATCAGATTCAGATGGCTTCCTTGACTTGAAAAGAAAGCCTGGCTACTGATAGAATCTCAAGTTGTTTGCTTTCTGTTTTTTGTATGCTAGCAGAAATGCAGCCCGTACCATAATGTGTGGTATCACTTGAGTCTTGTAGAGGATTTTGACCCAGCTGTCTAGTTCCTGGCTAACGTTACACAAATAGGTTGAGCGTATTGCTGGCTGGCCAAACAGTATTTATAAGAGGTCAGTGTAGGTCTTGGATACACAGGAGACCTAACACTACTTTAATTATTGTAGCAGCTGATATTCTGAAGTCACTATAGGGACGAAGACTGAATGATAACCACTCGGCATCTTCTGAGCAGGCACATGGTTATTGTTTTGAAATATGTTACGGCAAGCATGCCTTGCATTCATGCAATATTTAAGCTATTACCCAGGTCAAAAATTCACCACTGACTGTAAGTTATTCGACAGTGATACGTGCCAAGATCGCAATGCGGACCTTCGTATCTAACTACTTTGTTCTCGCCAGCTGCCCTATTATATTTACAATGTGTAAAGAAAGTCCGGACGGCGATCTCCCAGGTTTTCAGCCTCCTTCCCCGATAATCCTTCCACCCAATGGTTACGCTTGCCGTTTCTACGCAACTTATTTTCTCTCATCAACAGAATCTCCATCAATATACTGCCCCCCATCAGGAACACGATCATGTAAGCCATCACGACCGCATGCCCGACAGTGTATTTTGGACCGGAGAAGTAGATGTTTGAGCTGACAACTCCATTCAGATTACCCCAGCCGATGACGAAACCCAGGATGACACCACGCTTGTAGACACCTTCGGCGTTGTTCGCCATCCAGGTGATAGTGTTGGAGATACAAGGATAGATCCCCAATGCGCCCAGAAAAGTACCTGCATACTTGATATGGGGATCTTGCGAACCAAGAAGCATGGCGAAGCCAACGATGCCGAGCACAGAGACTGAGATGTTGCAGAGACCACGTCGCTTGGTGCGATCGGCGATGTACCCAACGACAATGGTGAAAGTTGCGGCAAGAGCATATGGTGGGACGGTAAGAAGCTGGGCTTTAGTAGACTGGTATCCCATGGCAGATATAATGCTGGGTAGGAACAAAGAGAATGCATAGAGAGGCATATCACATCCCGCGTAGATTGCCATACCAAGCCTGCTGCTCGTCAGTACCTAAACGACTTTTGGGTCAAAGAGAAATACGTACCACATCTTGTAATCTTTCATAGCCATCCAGATGTACTTCATCTGAAAGGACTCATGTTCTGCTGAGCTTTGCTGGTCCATCTTCAGTCGCCGAACAACTCTAGCACGATCCTGGTCCGAAAGGAAAGTCGCGAGGTCAGGGAAGTCATGGACCATCCAGACACTAACAATCCCGAAGAGAACCGTGACGATACCCTCGAGAATAAAGATCCAGGCCCATCCAGGTTTTCCTCCGATCCCGTCCATCTTCTCGATCGCTGCTGCGAGGAGACCACCGAATGATCCAGAGACGGCAGCGGCCGAGAAGAAGATGGCAGCACGAATGCCAAATTCCTCACGCCTGTACCAGCAGGAAAGATAGTAGTTGATGCCGGGGAACAAGCCAGCTTCAGCTACTCCTAGCCACCATCTTGCTGCCATCAAGCCAGACCAATTCGTAACAAAGCCCATGAAGGTCATGCACAATCCCCAGACAACCCTGTCCGACGTTAGCACGAAGATCCATCGCAAGCGTAACTCCGTCGATGACATAGATGTCGCGACGTGCCAAATTCCTAGGCTATCTTCAAGTGGTAGCTAGACAGCAAGTGGTGAAACTTACATGATGAGTGGAATGAAGATGGAAGGCCGGAGTTTCTTGAGGAGAACATTGGTTAGAGGTTCGAATACAGAATACGAGACAAAGAAGATCGAAAGAGTAGCATTATAAGCGCCAGTGCTCATAGGGATAGTATCGGTGAGACCAGCAATCTTCGCGTTCCCAATATTGGTTCGATCTAGAAAGGCAAGCAGGTACAGAATGCAGAGCTGTTTGGCGTGTTAGTTCAATGTCATATTTCAGATCTGACCGTGACACTTACCCACGGGATCAGGCGTATATCGAGCTTCCACAAAAGCTTCTTGTCCTATAGTAAAACGTGTTAGTGAAATTCGATATGTGATGAATAGAAAGTGTCTTACAATGGCAGCCTTTTCTTCTGGAGACAGATGCGCGTCTGGGTCCGGAGGAAGGCTAGCTGCAGGATGGCCCTTTGCAGTTCCATGAACCGCTTGACCTAGGCTTAGCTTCTCATCATCGCTTCTCTCCTGTGCAAAGGCCGAATAGGTTGGTACAGAAGTCATGTTGGTAGTGTATACTATATACGGTACAGCGATCCCATTGATAGGTATATATAGCTACCAAGATGAGAAGAGAATGCTGCAGCAGGTGAGACGGGGACGGGGATTGAAGTGATGGTAAAGATTTTCAGTAGTCCTGGGACTACCATCTACCATTCCGGTCAAGTGATTGGATAGTTGGACGATCCTGTCTTCAACACCCCAACACCCCCGCATCAACAGCAAATGACGCAGGTGACCTCTTGCATATCTTACATCATCATCATTCGTAAGTGACAGATCAGTGGAAGATAACATGGTACCTCGGTAGCCATGAAGCCTATTATGTCAGAGACGACCGGAGCTCCTAAGCTGCTTTGCCCCCTCCAATCTTCTGCCAGACGATTGAAAAGCGGAGGCGAGAGCTATCCCCAGACCATCCTGAGCACGGCTCACTGGGTGCCACTGGAGCACAATGACAGGCACTTCCATGGTTCCTGTCCACTTCCATGGCCCCTGTCCACTTCCACGACTCCTGTCCACTTTCATGACTCCTGTCCACTTCCATGGCTCCTGTCCACTTCCATAGTTCCCGTCCACTTCCTCGGCCAATTCATGTACATTAATGCGCTGTGTTGAGATTGATATGTGGTCATGTATACAATCATGTGACCCTGTATCCACTCGGAGATAATTAGTCAGCAGGGGACATAAACCTCAACATTCCATCCAGTAGTTAGCTCTCTAGTTCCACCAATATTAAGATATTAGAGCCTAGACTTCCTTCGGCCGAAAACGCTGCGTATTTCTCGGGTACCAGCTCTTCGACACGTTCGAACGGCAAGCACGCTGCTTCGGCTAAGAACATGGTAGTCTCGTGACCTTCGCAAGGTAGGCATCACTTGAGTTTGAACGGAATATATATATGAGATTCTCTAAGCGGCCGGAGAGGTAGCTGGCACTGCCTCTCTGGTGAGCACCTGCTGTGTATACTCTTCTTGTGGCCAGAGAAGAGGAACACAGCTTGTGCTGGTAAGTTCGAATCCTGCAGCTGCCACCCTATCATGCTCAAGTCAACAGCGTGGCTAGTAGTACGGCGGACGAACGACTCGCGCACTCGATCCCCGACGCCCTTGGGGCCCGACAACTCTCGCGCTGCTCCGGTCATGGTGGCAGATGGGACTGTACTGGGGGCGACCACGGGCGGTGGTCAGCATTGGAGGAAGGTGGCTGCAATGAAGCGTTTGTGCAAGCCGGCAGCAACTCCTCAGGGTTTTCCTACCTCAATACAGCCTCGATCGAACCACCGAGGTCTCAGACGAAGTAAACCAAACTACAGAACGACATTTCACATTCAAAACACACACCAGTCTGGGAATCTGGGAGATTGGGCGAGAGAGAAAGTTGTTGGGAAGGTTTTCCCTGAGAGGATCAGGGGGATCGTGGAATTACAGTTGCTGTGGCCAGCGCAGTTGCAACATGGCTTCATTGTGGCCGTAGCCCACCGAGTATCCAGGAAGCGCAGACATAGGAGGACAAGCTGGTCTACGCAGAGCCTGGTACTAATGCCACAAACAAAGCACTTCTGTC
This sequence comes from Calycina marina, assembly GCA_019669825.1. Taxonomy (NCBI): domain Eukaryota; kingdom Fungi; phylum Ascomycota; class Leotiomycetes; order Helotiales; family Pezizellaceae; genus Calycina; species Calycina marina. The sequence goes on from MU253751.1 coordinate 61,630, forward strand.
AGCGTGTATGTATGTATACGTAGATAGAAGCCAGACGGCTCAGTGGAGGAGGTTGCTGCTCACACGAGTGTGATGAAGTGTCGTGCATTTCCCGGGGCAGATGCACTTCGGCAACTGGTGCCAAAGCTGAGCCATTCCGGCATAGCTGTCTTAAAGACGGCTGGATCCGTGTATGATAAAATCAATCAATCAATGAGATTCTCTATCACACTTGCCTATTGCCCCTGTCCGGTCTCGAAGAACCGGATAGAATCTCACTGTCATGACGAGTTCTCCTTGTAGCAATATCTGAAATGTATTGAAAAAAGATGTTAACAAGGGATCTGAGTATATAAGGTAGCAGTTGTACTGTGACTATTAACGTTTATCATCCAGGGGGCCATATCAACAGGCGGGCCACTTCTCACCCTACCACTTCTATATCAAATTGCTCAACCACAACGTGTTAAATCAGCAAGACTACTCTGAATCTAACTGCTCCTCCATATTAATAACCTCCTCACATCTACGTGAATTATGACCACATTTCCCATAATACCACAGCGTCGAATACCTGGCTATCTCTCATTTCTACTAACCCTACTGCTTGTCGCGACTTAAGTATATAATTCGCCATATATTCCACGCCAGTAAGCCGGGGCGCAAATCGTCGTCTATCTAGGTCTAGTAATTATCGAACAATTACCTCCTCTTCTACTGTAGTCAGCTTGTGACAATTGGCTTCAATTACGTGACGACGGGCTCGGCCGGCTAGTCTGTAAGCAAGAGAGCTTCTAAGTACTCTGTAAAGCGTTGCGGCTCTTCAAGTACTCATTTTGGAGGACGATCAGACTGCTTTCATCGCTAGGATGATTTCTGCTTCGTTTGTTTGGATTTGTATGGTTGGTTGAAGAGAAAACGCGTTTCTTAGGTGGTAGGGAAGGCAAAAGTGTCCCGCTCGGTGATAGGCTCGCTCGCTAATAGACCCTGGTATGCAGGGCTTGGGAGCAAATTGGTCACGTGACTGTATTTGCTCCACCTCAAGCGGGAATTTGTTCTGGCCTGACACCAACACGTTCACCACAAACAAACACCTCTTTGAATATGCCTACCTTACACCTGGCAATGCAATGAACCTGAGATTGCTAGAACAAGTGCCTCTTTTTGCCAATCCGACCAATCAAGCGGTAGCAGAGGATAACATACAACATCATCTATCTCACCTTTATTGAGTGACAGGACAGCCAATTTTTCTCTTCTGACGGAGTCAAATGAGTCGGCGCGGCGGAAGAGTACGTTTCGAGGATCCCAGCTGGAGGCCTAGGGACAACATGGTCACTAAAGACTCCAGCCTTTCATCTGACGATTTGGTTCCTCGAGAATTGACAAATCGGAATGCTTTTCTCGCCAATCCTGTGCCGGGCACCATCCTGAAAACTCTAGAAGCACTTCCAGTTGTCCGAGAAATACCGTGGCGTGAACATGCAGAGCGCCTTGATCCCAGTGAAGACCACCGATCGCAGCGTCGTGGTGCGATGGCCTTGGCTCAACGAGGGTTGGTAACGCAAAACCCATGCACTTACTGTGAACGAGGCTCGGGACCTCTCCACCTATGCATCTCTCTGAATAAATTGTATCAAAGAAGCTGCGCTAATTGCCAATTTAATTCTCAAGGCCATAACTGCTCATTGAGAAGATCAGGTACTGCTACATGAGTTCTCCCAAAGAAATAGTTGCAGAGGTTTATCTGATTTGTACGTAGGATTTACTGATGTGAACGCTGCAATCGAGCGACATTCTTCGGACAAACATAGTCAGAAGGTACCTAAGAGGAAGCCAGAGGACAGGCAGTGGAGTCCTCCAGTTCAGGCCGGCAGAGGGGTCATTACATTGGAAGACTTTGAACCACCAGAGAAAAGAAGCAAGAAGCGAGCCGCAGCAAACTTTGCGAGGGCTGCCATCGCTCAAGATCTTGGGCAATTCGCCGAGCGCAACGACATAATTCATTCAAGTACGGGTGATAGCGAGCTTTTCGACGCCGATTCGGGGCGCAAACCAAGCAGCAAGATAATGACGGGAGAGAATTTCACTTCACAATATGGAGAGAATGCGTCTCAAGCGAATTTCTGGTCAAAGGTAGAGTCTTGGTCAAACAACACGACCGCATCGTTGACGGAGCAGGGGCATCAAATTTCGCCCAGGGGAACTCAGCATGATGTTCAGCCTGCACCATTTGAAAGGCCAGAGGAGGAACTTCCGGGAAGGGACAAACGTAGCAGCACTCACCACGATAGTATGTTGAAAGCTAAAGAGCTATCTTATCGTGGTAGTAATGCTCCGACAGCGGGATACTCAACGATCATACAGCTACAAAACGAAGTTTTAGATCACTACCAGATTGCGAAAAGCGTTCCAAAAGCAGTGTCGGAGACGGTCGATTCACAGCCACAGAATGAAGGACCAGGTCGCCAGGCTGCCAAAGGCGTGCCAAAAACGGTATCAAAGACCGTCAGCCTAACACCAAATTGCGACGCACAACAACCCCAGGTATATGCTTCTGGTAAACCTTTGCCTCAACAACCTACTACTTCTAGTGTAGGTAGCTCTCTGCAACATATTGATGTACCACCGCAGAACCAGCCAGCTGCAGACACCAGCCACTTGTCAGGGATGAAAGACGTACCGATCGAACCTCGTAAATCTAAAATGAGACTCATGATCGAAGCAAAAGCTCGGGAATTGCGAAGGAAAATGGAGCTCGAGGAACGACGATGACCGACGAGCTTCCGTTCCAATCCATGGTCACCACCTACCTGATGCCATTCCTCGGCAACAGTCACGATCTTCGACGGTACCATCGAAGTCTCATAATTGGACACTGAATTCGAGGAAGAACGTTGTCTCTGAGGTCCAAGAACAAAGTTATCTCATCCGTGGACGCAAGAATGCGGGGGGTAGGACGATTAACTATATGTTATCCCGCTCACCTATGGATATCATATCTTCCATATGACCGATAGCCCGTGCCAGCTTCCATTAGCCATACTGTCCTGCAGTACGAACGATCACCCCCGTGCCCTTGCATTTCCGAAGGCTTATGGAGCCGACACTTCCTTCGCAAGCTCCACAAGGTATTTCGCCAAAACACATCTATTATCCTCAATTCACCGCACAGCTATCAACATGTACTCTATTGCATGACTCAGATATTTCAATTTCCCAGATGTGTCTCCTCATATCAAAAATATGGCTTTTCAAATGTCTTCCACATCCAAGCACAGGACTCGTGATTTTCTTGAGTTCTACCTCGCTAGGTACGGTACCTATTTACCGGCCAAAACTTCCCAAGGAATATTTTAGCCGATGTATCAGACGGAAAACGGGTACTCGGGTTCGCTTAAGCCCTGTATTTTGAGATGAAAATTCGAAACTGGTTGTGTTTGGCGTATGTGTTTCATCCAGAAGATCGCGGACTGGATGCTTGCTATTTATCGGCTAGTCATCAGACACACTGCGCAATAACACATTGTGTCAATAATTGCCATGACACAGTCGATTTGTTCGCGGCGGAGTCATGGTCCCTGGTACTTAAAAATCACTACCTTACTCACATTGTGAGTGCTTGTTAACGACTCCTAGACTTGAACCTTCGAGGTTCTGGAATGCATTACATAAACCAAAGCTTAGTAGCATTGATGTCATAAGTAATATTCGCGGTTATAAAGATCTGCTCCGTCGTCATATAGTGTATGAGATTTTGACACAGCGCTGGTGTCATCTGCATCTAGCGAGGAGGGCCAAAGCCTCCACGCCTTTCTGGAAAGTTCATCCATCTATATATAACAGACCATTCCACCACTACACTTATTCTTCACTTCACTTCCATGCACACCTGTTTTTCATCTTTAACTTCTTTTAGAGTTGATCTCTGCCTTTGACTTTCACTCCTTCAGCACATATTCAACCTAACATCCCCCGGCGGGTATCTTTATAATTTCATATATTTCACTGTAGAGCCCATTAATTCAGAGATATCAACACCACCAATATGCAGCCATCAACAATCATACTGGCTCTCTTCCTTGCTGCCAGTTCATCAGCAGCAACCATCCCACTAGCTAGCCGCTCACACAGCATCGAGATCGAGGCTCGTCACCATGCAGGAAAGACCACATCGTCTACCGCCTCTACTTCCTCGGCAGCCTGCAAAACGGCACGAGACATCTCGGAGAGAGATCCA
>MU253751.1:65944-167530 GCA_019669825.1 Calycina marina
GGCTCGTCACCATGCAGGAAAGACCACATCGTCTACCGCCTCTACTTCCTCGGCAGCCTGCAAAACGGCACGAGACATCTCGGAGAGAGATCCACATCATGCAGGAAAGAAGCAAGTCAGTATTCGCTACCCTCCAGATGGTTAACATACTAATGTGTACAGACCGCCGCCACTGTTTGCAAGCGTGAGGAGTTGATCGAAGCTCGCCAACATGCGACTAAGGATGCTACTACCGCAACGGCATTCAACTCTGCTTTGGGTTTCTAGATGCGTGCTCACGGATGGAAGTGATTCATGCATGAAAATTCAAGAGAATCAAGTGTCAGGAATGATGGATCTGGGTTCCTCTCGGGATGAGATACCGAGCTCTGCATATTGAAACATATACAAAGCTGTGCTAGATATCTTAAAATAAAATGCATGACGACAGACTTCTAGTCCAGATTTAGAAACAATCTGGTCGTGATCATGCACTTTCATAGGAACCTCTCAGATACTAAATTCTTCGAAGAGGATATAACTAGCGCCTCGACGACAAGACAACTACCAATTCGAAAGCACTACGGAGCCTGGAACATGTGCACGGCAAACTACATTCCCAACTTGGACAACGGATTACTAACGCAGGGGTAGAGAAAGCTTGTTTAAAAGCTCTCATCGTGAAATTTATATATCAGCATATATCAACTACCACGAGAACATCTCGTCATGCATTTCTTTCTCTTCTTCTTGGACTTAAAGCATTATGTTTTCAGTGCAAATACTACGAGATTGCCACCAACTGAGTTCCGAAGCCAGTTCTATAAACTGTTGAAGTTTACAACATATACAATCAGTCGGCTTGGCACTTGCTTGCGACTAGCCTGAAGCACTACAATCTGGGTATTTAAGAGTTGGTATTTTGCACTTCAAATGAATGGTTTTCCTATTTGAAATTCATTAACTTCGCTTTGTGGAAGATTGAGGGGGTATGCTGTTGAGTTTGCCGTTGACTTGGGTGTTCTTTAGGGAGACAAAGTTGCGTTGTGACCAGAGTCTTTTATGCTTGTGGTCTCTCAGTGTAAGGAATACTTGTACAATTTTTGTGGTGTGAGAGATTATTAAGACCCTCTGGACGACGTCACGAAATCGATCTGACTAGCTGGATAGTTCAGTTGGTTCACCTACCTCGACTTCACCACCTAGCCTCGCTACCTCAACTTTACTACCTCAACTTCCTCCATATCGCTTGATACACGATGTTCCTGCACAAGCTCCCTCTCCTCACCATCCCATAATCCTCGGTTATACAGCCACATCCCCAAGCAGTCTTTTTATCGCCGCAGCAAGTCCACTCTTCCCACCACTTCATCTACACCATCCAACTCACCCCAGGCACCCATCTCCTATCTCCCAACCCCAATATTAACCTACTACCGCTGGACCTACTTCAGCACCCCCAGCGCCGCCTTCCCACTATCACTCACGCACCCCAATATCTTCGTCTATCCCGCCACCACCATCACTACTTCTCGCGACGCAGCTGATAGCTATGACGACACAATGGCGTTTATTTTTGATCTTGTGGTGATGGGCGATTCAGTAGGCAGAGGGGAAGTGGGCAGGCTTGAAGGTGAAACCTTTTATACCACTAGTATCTCAGCCATATCGTGGACGACAACGGAATCTGAGAATGTGAAGAAGCGTTCTGGAACTCAACAAAGAATTACCTGCACACTCACAGTGTTTGGTTAAGCAGTAATATAAACGGCAGACAACCCGTGCACTAACACACGCTTGACTTTCCGATCCACTCGTCATTCATATGACAGTGCAGAAAGTCGGATGAGAAAGCCAGAAATTGGTGAAGTAATTGTGATGGGGGAGATAGTCATGTGATAGAGCCTATTAGCGCGCTGTGGTGCGGGAGCTAAGCCTCTTTTGGAACGATTCTGTAAATATCTCGAGAGCTTGCCTTGCAACTCTTACCTCTTTGTAGACGTTTTGACTACTAATATACGACCCTGCTCTGTATTTCCCTGAAAGTATTAGCAGAACAAAGCTAACACGAGACAACTATGTCCAAGACTCTATTGGAAATTCGCTGGGCCAGCGTCAAAGCTAAAGCTGTTCTCGACACTTGAATCGAGCGCAATAATGATAGCTAGGGTGTAGTTGGTATATGCAGCAAGTCTTTGGCGATAAGCAGAGAAGCGATAGGAAATAGTAGAGAGTTGCGCAGAGTCTTGAAGCAGAAATGTTGTAATAGGAGCCTTCTAGAAGATCAGAACCATGAGGTTCTACTTTCATTCAAGACTGTTTGAAGCGGAAAGATGAATGCTATTTGGATCCCATAATTTGAAAGTGAAGTAGTTTACCTTTCACTCCCTAGGTCAGATGTGGACGTAAGGCGTAGGCTGTGAAAAATCCAACGTGAAAATACTTCATCCCAAAATTTAGTAATATATTATTTAATTTTTTTTGGATACACATAATTGGACAGATGGCCGAGCTGGTTATGGCGCCAGGTTAAGGTAATCCTTAATCAACGGATTCCTCGGAGTCAATTTCCTGGTCACGAAAGTGGCGTGGGTTCGAGTCCCACTCTGTTCAGATTTGCTTTTTGGTGAAAGCTCTGCAAACGTAGACTTTTATGAATTTTTTCTTTTTCATTCATTCTTATAGCTTTTGCCTGTTGTTTGTACGTGAAGAGGCATACAAAGCGAGGGGAGAGTCTTCAATGCACTGCATATGGCTCTGAAAAGGAGGGAATTGGTGCTATACATGTATGCTTAATTCAACAAGAGTTTGGTCTAGTGTAGTATGACAATCTTTCTTTCTCCCCGCCCGCTTGCCTATGCTACAAATCCAAGCTTACATCCTACGTATATAACTAAGAGCCCGTGAAATAATATTTAACGACGCGCACTCTTCTTTCGCTTCACGACTTTGTCGTTGCCATTTGGGGCTGTAGTCTTGACTTTTTCGAGAACTTCGAAGTCATCGGCTCCGGAGCTGCTCGACGGACGATCTTCTTCTTCAAGGAATTCTTCAATGTCTGCTTCTGCTCCACGGTTGAAGATGCGGTTGTAGGCAGTTCGGACGGCCCAGCGAGGGAGACGGACAAGTGCTGTATCTGTAAGTCCTGGACGAGGGACGACCTTGGGCTATGATACTGTTAGTCTACAAATTGAGAAAGTGTTTGGGGAAACATACGTCTAGCAAAAACTCATGGGTGTTGCCATCCTCATCTGACTGTTCCATATACACATTTCCAGCCTGGTCCACAACTAGTATCTTGCCGTTCTCAGCAACGAGACGCTTCTTAGGTCCAGTGGCGCCGACGGGAGGAGTTCCAATCGGTGACTTCGAAGCCTTGATTCCCTTAGTCTTCTTCTCGAACTTGTCCTTCTTGGAATCCTTCTCCATCATGCGTCTCTGCCTTCTGTTCGTAGGTTGGTTGGGATCCTCTTCCGCGACAACAGGTGGGGTAGCCTTTCCAGAGTTCAATCCAGGGATGTTGAAGCTGTCACCCAATGCCTTGCTGCGCGCAAAGTCGATGTACTTCTGCATGAACTTCTGGTCGCGTCCCCAGGTCAGGTAGAGCGCATACCAATGTCCGCCTCCACCGACAGCAATGAACAGGAGAGTCAATACCGTGCCGAGCCCTGGTCTGTATCTGGCATAGTAATAACCAGTACCCTTCCACTTAGGGAAGCCATGGTACAGGAAGTGATCATAACGTGCCCGTCCTTCACCACGCAGGATGTTAGTCACTATGCCCAAGCGTGCGAAGCGGTCGCTGGCAGCCTTTTTGGCAGCAGCGATTTCCTTCTTCGATGGACCTTTAGAGACATGTACGCCAGGCTTCTTGCTCTTTTCTTTTGGCTTGTCCTTGCCGGTAGCTTGATTGGCAATGAATTGCTGAGTAGCCTTGTCAGGATGTAGCACACGAGCACGCTTCTTGTATGCCTTGTTCAGTTCGTCCTGGCTGACTTTTGGGGAACAGTCGAGGAAATTGTAGAAGGTTACGCCTGTTCCTTCGGAAGCTTCAACTTCATCTCTCAGGCGGAAGATTTCTTGATCTGCTATATGGTCAGTCTAATGTCCATCAGACTGCCCACACCATGTAGAGGTACGGGCATTTGCTGCTTAGCAGATGCAGCAAGTTATGTTCTCGTCGTGCGGAATTGTACGTACCCTCTTTACTCCAGTTCGCTGTGACAACAGAAAGCAAGCAGAAAAATATGCCCACAATAAATGTTGAGCGTCGCATGTCGTTGGTGGTTGTAAACCAGTCGGGTCTCTGGTCATAGAATGCGATCGTGTCTTTTTGAGAGACTTCGGATTCTGTAGTTTGGGTGGAGAACTCAGACAGGGGCTGCCCACTCTAAATCCCATTAGCGTCTCGTTGGCAGCATTTCAGTGGAAACAGCGTGAAGATGACCTTGACTCCTCTGCACTCTGCACTTTGCAGCATTAGTTAGGCATCCGCTTGTGTGCAAAATCTGGAAGAGTGCCAGACCGCCTAAACTATAAGTAAGCTAAAGTATAAGTAATCTGGTACCCTCTCAACCTTTTCCACACCCTCAATCTCACTCTTCTTGCTGACCCGCGCAGAAGGGCTGTGGGAGGAATTGAGCGGTTCCCCACGGCTATTCAGGCCTGAGGCAGAGACAGTGAAGGAAGGAGAGCCACAGACTGGAGCTCTATTTCAGGCACAAATTAGAGGCTGAATGGATCAGCTTGGGCAACGGGCAACCACCCCTGAACCAGTCGCCAATCCATACCAAAATTATTTCGACCATTTCACAGGCATCCCTTTCTACGTCTATCAAATCATCCCTCCCTACGCTTGTACACGACACACAAACCAACTATACAAAACCATTCTCTCACACGTTCTGAAGAAACGAGGTCAGTCTGACGCTAAAGCTCATCCCTTAAGGGTGACGAATGCTAATGTGGAGTCTGGACAGATCTTAGAAGCTTTCGGTAAACATCTTCGAACTTCCTGAACTCAACTGATCAATCACGATCGACTTCTACCTTCCTCAACAACGCATACTTCTTTACCAGCAACCATCGCCATGTCAGGCATAAGAATTCCTCTTGACGTCCTCACGTCGAGGTTGAACCTTTCGGATAGGTTCGCAGGCATGCGATCTCAATCTATTGGATCAAGATTCGCCAACCTCAAGCCCATTTCCGAATTCCTGGACCTCAAAAGACTGTCCAAGCCTGCCAACTTCAGCGAGGTGCAGTCAAGAGTCAACTATAACCTGGGACACTTTTCCAGCAACTATGCCGTGGTTTTCTCCATCCTGAGTCTCTACAGCTTGCTCACCAGCTGGCTCCTGCTCTTCGTCATCGTCCTTGTCATCGGTGGCATGTGGGGAATCGGAAAACTCGATGGAAGAGACTTGGACATTGGTGTCATTCGTGCCACCTCTTCTCAGCTCTACACGGCTCTCCTCATCATTGCAGTTCCCCTGGGACTCATTGCATTTCCTTCTTTGATTTCAACAATTCTCTGGCTCTTCGGCGCAAGCGGAGTCAGCATTCTAGGACATGCCTCACTCATGGACAAACCCATCGATGAGGCTTTTTCCGGGGAGGCGGTCTAGATGGTCGGCCGCGATCTCCCAAATTTGTGCCCTCATGGGGAAGACCACCAGGGGCGAAGGGGAGCAAGAGACGGAGGCAGTGGGAGAGAAATCAGGAGCTTTGGCAGCAGGAGATTTCCCGTGTTGAAGAGCTTGACAGCGATGATACAGATTCACAAGGCGTTGGTTTGGGTTGTGGAAAGAAAAGATTTGCTAGCGATCCACTTCATTTCACGGGTATAGACATGTCTGCCAGGGACACTAGGGTCAGTAGGAGGAGTTATGCATATAATGATACTGAGGAGTCTTCGGATTCGGATTCTGAAATCTCGGAGTACGACGGTACGAATGCTTTGCAGATAGCTTTGCGGGATAAGGAAGAAGCGCTTGTACAGTCCGCGCTTGCTCGTATTCGGCGAGCCCAGGAAAAAGGGAAAAGAGAAGTCAAGCTGAACCAGGATGAATTGGATGCACTAGAGAAACGACGAAAACGAATGCAGGCGGCGACCACCATAAAGGAGAAAAAACCACACAGTTCTGGGAGCGACAAAGACAGGAAAAGGAGCCAACGGCAGCTTGTGCCTATACCATCTTTGGAGGTCATGCCTCGAGCCAGAGCAGCTTCGAAGAGCAGCAGCAGCAAGAAAGGAAAAAGCAGAAGAAATACTTCACCACCACCTTCTGGTATCATGGTCGCCAATCACGATGGCACTACGACATACGCTCCGTTTGGTTACCACCCTTCCCAAGTAGGATCCAGTCGTGGCTCTCCGTCTCGTCCTCGCTCTTCCACCTCTCAGCAAATACACGGAAACCTTCCGCCGCACTATGTATACTCCCAAGGTCCTAGTAGCAGGCACTTCTCCGATGGCACTCGTCCAGGCTCCTCGGCCAGCAACAGTTCTCGACGTCCGCTGCCTGACGAAGAGAGCTGGATACCCACGAGCTCTCGTCGCAGCTCTGTCGCCTCACATGCTTCCGTCGACCCATTCGAGTACCAGACAGCGCAACCGCAATACACGAAAGGTCGTCGCATCGTTTCTGGACCTCCAGAAGTTGCATATTCGTCCATTCGTCGTAGTCCGCCTATTCTTGGCGGCTACCCTGCTTCACCGGCTCGTCCTGTGTCTTCATCGCGAGGAGCTAGCGATCCGACACTCAGGCGACGACCGTCGCGGAGAGATGATATTGACGAACTTGCGGATTCTAGTGACGAGGAAGACGAGAGTGACGATCTGGGCAACGGCGTGCAGGTATTCGTTGAGCGAGAAGTGGAGCGGGAGAAAGCAGTAACGAGAAAACCGGTCGGCGGGAAGAAAAAGGGGAAAAGATAGGTCTGCGTGCATTCATATTCCTCTGGCATCTTTCGATAGACAAAGTATTCCTTGAATGAACCTTTCATTGCATATATTGTTGTCGTCTTCTAGTTCTCCAGCCGCTCTAGTGTCCGCTTCCGAGTACTTGAATTATCTTTGTGTGAGATCTTCGCTTCTCTCTTGTGTACCATGCCATACCTAACCAATTCATATCATCTCCGACACAACCGTCAGCCTCCATACGTCTACCATACCAGTCCCCACGCCTGCAAAGGCATACACTCAAGTCGCTACAAGCAATGGAATATTGTCAGGTTGTTGCCAGCAATGTCTCGCTTGGGCAGCATATGTTGTCTTTTTGTCTCTTTTGCTCGTAGGTGAGCTGAGGGGGTTCGTCCCAGGTGGTGTTCGTGTAAAATGCATGCAGCATTCTCTCTCTCTCCAAACCAGCCAAGGTTGCACGGCATACAAGTTGGATAATCAGCAATTCAATGAATGTGTGCCCTCCTTCTATGGTGTGGTTGTTGTTCAAATTCAGTGAGCATTCGTGATGATATGGAGCTGTATAGATCTTTTATCTCGTTTCATGTATTTCGTAGTGGAGGAGAACCAGATTGTCTTTATAGGTACTGTACTATAGCTCAAACTTCGCTAGGGGATTGTTTTTGCCTCGCTTCCTAGATGGCTGTGTAACATCAACGGCACATTACATACAACCCTTTCCTCCAAGATTCAATGAATGGATGGGTATAAGCACCGTAATCCCTCTATGCTTAAGTCGGAATATCGTCAACTACTCAAATATGTAGTGCCTGCATGATGTAGTAGCAAGATACGCCAGCAAGTATGCGTACACCCCAAGCACGCCATCCATGTCACTCTAATACCACCTAAATCTGTTGTCGAGGAGTTTTTCATACACTCCGATCCTTGGATAGTGCGGTACAATAGCCCTGCTTTGCGAGGCCCATCGGAGGCTTATTATAGCGCTTGGCTTGATATGGCTAACCTTTCTACATCTTCAATGTTATTAACGAATTTCATTTCTCACTTGATTTAAAACATTAGACAGACTTGAAAAACACAGGTCTACTCTATCGGGAGTGCTAAAGGACACTAAATGATATAATATTTTAAAGCTGGTTGATAACCTGTTACCAAGATATAGCTGTCGTTATGTGTGCCAATATCGGCCACATAGAGCCGCACCCATAGAATAACTTTTTTTAAGCTAACCTCCATTTGCCATGAGCACGTCGCAGCGCAACTCCAAGATAGAGACGCACTGAGTGTTGAGACAAGGGAAGAGGTTGACTTTCCAGATGGCAGATTATAGCATCCCTTGTGTTCGATACACATATGAAGTCATGAAGCTGTGCTCGTGCAAGTGCTGGAACATCATTATGCAACATCTCATTCTGTACTTCAGTGTTGCTGTACTTAACTATTCACGGATGGGGTAGCTCTTCATCTCTATAGCATTGATTATGCATGGCACGCTTTGTACAGCTCCCAAGTTTGACAGCGTTTGGCAGCAAAAGCGTGTGTGTCTCTGTCTTTACGAATTGCCTACTTCCGCATTAATGCCTTCCGAGTTCTGTGTTTAAATGTGTGGAACATCGGAAACAATGGAGATGTGCACAATGTCTGGACTGCCTGTATCGTGCCTGTGGCTGCGGCTGATTTTCTGCGTCCATATACTGCTTTACTGTTATGTGACCCGGCATAACACACCAAGAGAATCTGTTTTTTCACTGGTCTGCAATAGAATATGCTCAAAGAACGGGGTGTGATTCAGGTTGTTTTTTACTGAAGAATTGTCGAGCGGATGATTGAGACCGGCTCCTCGAGGGTCACATGCTTGGTTACTAGTGAACTTTGTAGCAGAAGGTTCCGTAAATTACTTTTTTCCCCCTCTTGAGCATAGTTTCGACTTCCCCTCTCCCATCTTTTCTTAAGACCACCATTTGACAGATCTCGGAAAACACCGAAGAACTACTCCTGAGTCCCTGGCCTGACTAGTTTCTGATCCGGACTGAGCACCGTGATACTTACGTTTCTTCCCTCTCTCTCTTCTTGTTACAAAACCAGGGGAAAGAGCGTTTGAGATAGAGAAGATATCGAGTGACCCAGCTCCAGCGTCGTGGCAAAGGTTGACTGCGAAACGCAAAGCCGCAAAAGCAGAAGCAGAGAAAACAGATAAGGCGAGGCAAAGCAGCTTGCCCAAGCAAAGAAGAAATGGGCGAAGTAAGAGAAACTTGCTAAATATTGGACGAGAAACTACGATCTGGTTTTAGAAGATGGCGACTATCAGCAATCAGAACGTCTAATGCATGAGGTTGGAACGGGAGCGCCCAGTTGTCACGATTTAATAATCACGTTACCAAGGGCCTTAGACTCAGTAGCAATGCTACAGTAGAACCCTGTGGAAAGCATATACTACTGGTCGGTTACTTACAAGAGGAAGCGAACTAGGGAATTGACATGATGGCTAATTTTTACGTGACTGCTAGCCGTGCTAGCCTGACTAGCACAGGAAACTCTCTTAGTATATAGTCTTTGTAGTCTTGCGGTGGACAAAAAAAGCGGCAGAGAATAAGAATTAGTCCGAAATGACGAAATGCCAGACCACATCAAATCTCTACCAAAACACTACCTTTCGACATTAATTAATCACTTAAAAATGGCTCGAACTGGCCCCAGACGGAACCAATGGACAGCTCCAGTACGGCAGGAAACACCTCCTGAACAGATAGACCCCGAAGACTCGACTATTCGGCCTATAACGCGTCGAAAGCTAGATAATAATCAATATTATGCACATTACGAGACACCTCAACGAGCAGCCGTGCAATCAAATATCGAATGGGAAGACTCGAAGCCTCAAGGAGACTGGATGAAGTGGAAAGACATTTTCGACCATTGTCACGCCTTATAACGCTCCGGTTATCGAATGATTAAAGGTCTATATGCCGAAAAGTGGCATAAAGAGTCGGAAGATATCGTAGAGACATCTGCCCGCCGGCATCAAAATAATACATCAAGGAAAGAGACTCGAGGTCGGAAGCAAATCCTCACAGATGAAGACATTCACCGAGCAGAGAGTTTAGTGTGGGATAATGGGTTCGAAAGACGTACTTCAACGTGGGAATCTCTTGTCGAAGAGCTCGAATTAAACTGTTCAACGAAGACATTACAACGTCGAATGAATCAGCTCGGCTGGCGTCATTGTGTTGCATGCCGGAAGTCTTTTGTTTCTTCTAACCTTGCGAAACGGAGAGAGAAATGGGCTATCGACGTGTTAGCTAAATATCCGAACCCAGAAGACTGGTATCGGGTACGCTTTTCAGACGAAGTGCATTTCTCTTTTGGCCCACAAGGTTGAATTTATGTCATTCGTAAACCAGGCGAACGAAAATGTCCCGACTGTATCCAAGAGGTACAATCGAAGACAAAGAAAAAGGTTGGGAGGGTCCGGAAGAAAGGGTAAGAAGAGGACGTGTCGGAGGAGGTTGATTTAGATTATAAACTTCACGCATGGGCAGCAGTCGGTTACAATTTCAAGAGTGAGCTAATCTTCTACGACGCCGGCAATATAAACGGAAAGATGAATCACCGAACGTACATCGACCAAATCCTTCAGCCAGTCTTACTTCCGTGGCTTGAGTTCGGAGGAGGATGAGACTTTGTTCTCGAGGAAGACGGTAATTCAGGACATGGCTATAGTGAAGGCCGAAATATCGTGAAATCATGGAAGCAAAGATACGGGCTCGAGACGCATTTAAACTGCGCCGGCTCACCTGATATCGCTCCTGTTGAGAATAGCTGGCAAGTTCCAAAACAGCACGTCAAACAGTATCCTCACTTTGATCTCGACACCTTAAAAGAGCTAGCTCTCGAAAGGTGGGCAAAGCTATCACAAGACACGATTAACCGATGGGTCGACGAGATTCCTCAAAGGCTAAAGGATTGTAGAGACTCGGGAGGGAAAATGACAGGGTATTAATTATACTCGATGTAAATAAGTAGATAGAAACATTTTCATGAGTTCGGAGTAGGCTCGAGGTGGGGTTTAGTGTTCCTTGCCTATTCTCTGCCGCTTTTTTTGTTTCCGCGAGGTAGTCTCCTCAAACTACCAGTTTACCTCACAGTTTGCCCAGCCTATAACGGAATCGCTTCCACGTGATTCAGCCTGATTGCCTCTTCATTCCTATATCAACCCGACTCTTACCTTTATCGAGAAGATCAGTTAAGTATGATGATGATGATTATTATTATTATTATTATTTTTGTCCTTTGTGGAGACCTCCCGAAGGGTATTAGGACGTGCTAAGCTAGTGATTTACATACAAGAGTACGCCAGAAAGCAAGTCAGTGGAGCGAGCCAGGAGGGCTCGTATGTCTTCTGTCATTACATAAAAAGGCCTCCCCCGCCGGTCGGGGAGGCTACAGTAGAAAGTGAGGGGCTTTCCTCTGCTTGTAGGCTCTAATAAAGAAGAACTGTGCGTTCAAACGAGAAAGGATTCAGACCAGTGCCTTGGCCCGCAGAAAGCAGCCTATAAAAGGGACTCCGAGGGAGACTTGTTGAGTGGAGTGTATAAGATGGAGGTGATTGTTAAAGGTACCAAAGAAAACAGGAGACAAAAGAAGTTTAGTTGTGCAAGTAGAGGGTTCTAGCCCCTGCTACCGAGTGCACATTTTTGTGTAGAAATTAGTGAGCTGTAGAACCTCTGCAAATCTCTGTGGCTCTTTGAGCCATTTAGTATAGGACCATCCCTCTGACGAATTCCTAAGAGGCCTTTTGAGCTTAAAAGGCCAACATCAGTTAAGTATTCCCAGCCCGAATACCAACCGGAACCCAGAATTTTACACCGGTATTCAAGCCAGTAAGGAAGGATTTCAAACGCGTCCTTTCTTTCCATCTTTGAGGTTCCCATAGAAATCCAAAGCAGCAGCCAACCAGACGGAAGAACAGCCGGTATCATCTACAAACTCTTCAAATACAGACCCCAATAAACAGACAGTAACGCCAGCATCAGGCCGCAAACAATTACCCTCCTCATCACGCCATAGCGTGTCAAGCTCTTCACTATCACCCGAGAAACGAAAGGAGCCTCCGTTTTTGTTGTGAGAAATACGAGCCACGAGGCTCAAGATATGCCCATCGTTCGCGGGATGCTGCTCGCTTGCGAGCACAAAGGGTTTCCAAGTATCAATATGAGCGGCACCTTACGCTGCGTGGTAGTGGATGATTGGCCATGGGAGGCGATACGGCGAGAGATAAATGAGTGAGTGAGTGCTGTGATGGTATCGAGAAGATTGAGCAATGGAATGAGTATATAAATCGGGCGGAGCATGATAGAAGTGGCCTATTAGGTACTTTTTATGGTTGGTCAATAACGAGAACCCTATGCAAATAGATCGTGTTGTATTAATGGATATTTGTACATATTCAAATAGAAAACTGCTTCGCCGTCAGCGTAGTACTCGTAGGCTTTCTGCATACTTGTTCCATTTCCGGTTGTATTCACCCTCCACTTCCTGAAGCCAAAACAAAACACGCAAGAAAAGTAACCTAGAACTACCTATAACATCTATAACGAAAAAGCAGAGAAGCATCAAACGGTAGAAAATGCAAAGGTTCAGACATTGTGTACTAACCTTTCTGGATCAGCACCTCATTTGAGTAACTTCTCCAACCCTCTATGTTCTGCGTCATCTTTGGTGCGCACGAGCACCAACTCCAGTGACCATATAGAGGTAGAGGAATCGATACCGTAGCACTTTGGCTGCGCTTCGTCGCAGACAACTCAATAATTTTTAACAAACAAATAGAGCTTATAAACAATTTAGGATGAATACATAGAAATTAGATCTCACTACGAGAGAATCGACCGGTAGGATAACCGTTTTTGCATAGACAGTCTGCCAGTAATGCACTTTGTCGATTTCTCACAGTAGTTATAAAGCCTCCGTTGTTTGTGTCCTATACAACTCCTAATTGCTTCAGCCCAATATGAGTCAGACGATTAGTTTTCCTCCACCACAACGCCCCATTCATGCTGCTCATTGCCATACTTGATGTCTATCAACCATTTCTTTATCAGTGTTGCATACGTTCCGCCTTGCCCTTTGCTTCCCATGGAGATTTCAAGGTCCTCATCTTTGAAGTTGATTGCAGAAACAGGCGTGATGAAGTACTTCGATTTATCAGCAACGTTTCTGCAGGCAAGGTGAAAGAGAACTTACCGCAGTGCCAGACACAAAAGCTTCCATCAACCTTCCCTCCCTGTACGCTTCCTCAATCTCAAGCATTGTAAAGGCTCTCTCTACAACGTCGACAATGCCAGCACTTTCTTCCAAGTACTTTGAGCCTTCGATGAGTCTCTTACTCGCAAGCTCGAGCACACTTCTTCTCGTGATACCATCAAGGATGATCTTCGAACCTAGCGGAGCAGTGACGAGTTCAGTCTTCCCTTCTTTGGTCTTCCATACCACAAAGAAGTTACTCGCTCCAGCTTCTGTCACTTCAAACTCTTTCTCGGTGTTGAGAAGCCACAGGATCTGATCGTAACCACGTCTCCGGCCTTCCATATGCGAAACGAAAGTTGGTCCGTAATTTGCTCCGACTTTTGCGTATCCTAAACATGTGAGTATAGTGCACAACGAGGTGAGACGTAGCGATCAGGCGCCGGTTATCACTTACCGAATCCACCAGGCCAAGCACGAGTATCACCCTTCGATGCAAGCAATTTGAGTCCATATGGCTTGGATGCTGCACCAGGAGGGACTGCATCCCCGGAAATGTCGGGCCATGGCGTAGCAATGATGAATAACAGTGTTTCAGCAGGAGCTATTACACCGAGTTGCTCTCCATTGCCAATGATAGCTGGACGAACATATAAGAATGTTCCAGGTCTAGATTCTGGCAACCATCCTAGGACCAGTCAACATTCTCTCTTCAATATGATGCTTGATGTATACTTACTAGGACCATCAACTGCCAGAAAGGCATGCAGTATCTTCACGAATTCTTCAGGATCGAAAGTTGGAAGCGCCACACGAGTCGAGCTCATCGCTAATCTCTTCGCATTCAGATCCGGTCTGAACAGTCTCAGTTTCCCATCGTATCCTCGGTACACCTTCATGCCCTCAAAACACTGAGTTGCATAATGCAGACATGAAGCAGTTGGCATTATCATAAGTGGACCGTAAGGTACGATCTCAGGAGCATGCCACCCATGACTATCCGTATAAGTTACTCTGACCATATGATCCGTGCACTCCTTGAAGGACCACACTTCCTTCGAGTTGGGTACAGGAACAGCGCGGACTGTTGTTGTTTTGGTGACGATCAATTTCGAGGCATCAAGCTCGGCAAGGGTGGGCTTCTGAGCATGAGCGGCACCATCTTTGATACCAGCATTCGTCAGCTCCCTAGATGTTAAAACATCGTAGTCTACATTCCCGTTCATCTTGAAGGCTTCCTCGGAAGTTCCGATACTTATTTACGTCAGAACTGCTAAATGTGGTCTTTAAAGTATCGGCCGTTGCGATGGTTGACTCACACTTTCTCGGCTCTAGCAGTGTATCACTTCAAGAGATATCTCCCGGAAATTCTGCAAATTTCGTAGTCCAAGTTATGTAGTCTTGAGATTACTATACATGTAAGATATCACAAATTATAATGACAGCTCGGTACGAAAGTAATCACTGGTCGAAGGCAGATATCAAGATATCATTGGCGGTCAGCTCCGGAACTAGGTACTAGATTCATCACGTGCAATATAAACTCAACGACAGGTCCTCCATTGACTGCCATGTAAAATATATCTCTAGGATCGGGGACAAACGCTGGTCCATACCAAGGTAATACATACCTATCAGCAGAGATGGATGGACCGGGGAAGGTAGCCGAGAGTTTGGCGATGTGCGAGATGCGACTTACTCATCCTGACCTATCCAATTTCAACAGAAAAGAAAGCGGGAATGAGGTACCACGGATCGACAAAATGTACCTGCTGGTAAGTACTGCCGTCTGAAAGATTGTCGAAATTTGTACTGACTAGCTTGAAGGACTACTGGGTCGATACTATTCTGCTTGACACGTAGCGGGCCATTACAGAAGCTGTGGAGTTACGGGAAGGCAAATCTCGAATATTGACGAAGCCCTTCGGCATCTGTATTATCTTCGGTAGAATCATTGGTATGATATAGATCACTGACACGACTCAAATATACACTTCTCGCAACTCAAGATGTACGCCTTTTTCTGAAGTATACTCTCAGAAGTATTTCTTGAACCTTCCAGCACTGTGCTATGGCATCTCTGTCAAGACTGCAAAGTCAGAGGCACAGCTGGTGCGACTGGCATTTATTAACTTGGAGGATGTTCTTTAATTCCATATATCCAGTTTCCATGCTGGAGAGAAAGATGCCATGCTATCCAAAAATATTGGGAATTTACATGAATTGCTATGGGGTGACCCAAACAAGTCAGTATGGAAGCTCATTGTTCTGGAACACGAGAACGTTTCGACGTCTTCCAACTCATGAAGGCTGTTGGACATGGCTTTCATAACACATCATGCTATATCTGATGGTATCTCAGCTGCGCGTTCCATACCTCGCTCATAACTTTCTTAAATAAGTACGTACCAGTCGCCTCTTGGCCTAAGCTCCATCGCTTCACTTGCATTCCATCACTGACTATTCAGAGCTTGTAACCTTTATGCTCCTCATCCAGGACCAGAATTAGACTGGAAACTCGATACTGCACCAGATATCCCAGCACCGTAACATCTAGGGTCACTAGTCACTTGCGTTCCCAAGAACAAACCACCATCACCAAAAGAACCACCTATCGTGCCCAACCCAGCCATTCTACCATGTCCGAATCCTCACAATCTCCTCCCCAGCCCTTTCAGCAATCATCAGCACTCGCCTCCACACATCCATGACCGGCCTCCTACATGCCCTCCTCACCATCGCCCTCGCCAAAGCCACCCCCCCACGCCCCAGTATTTGAATACGTAACGACCTACTCCATGCGTTTCTTCACCAGGCAGTTCGAGGAAAGATTGCGTTCGCCGAGAAGACATACGTATGAGCTCTTAAATATCGGTGTCATCAATGTTCCGGGCAAAGGAGATGATGTGACGCTTGAAAGTCTGGTATTTACGCAGTGTAGGATGGTTGCTGGCTCAGCGATTGGCGTCGGTTGTTGTGAGCCTTCAAGGAGGGTCGATGACTGTGATTTTTTATTGGCAACAGGGGATACCGGAAGAGGAGTTAATGGGTGAGTTAACGAGGTGGAGCGGCGGTTGTTAGGCTTCTCAAAAGCGTGAGCCTGGGTCGGAGGGAAAGCGCCGGGGAAAGGGCTTGTAGGTTTGGAGGGCTACGTTCGCCAGGTTGTACGGAGGTGATTGGGGATTGGTATGTGAGGAACGTCCTGGACATGAGCTGTTGTATAAACATTCTTGGGACCATAATTCTGGAACGGCATGCTCGGATCAAACATAAGATATCTCATGGCAAAGATGGGCCAACGAACGAACTTGTGGCACTGGGACTGACGCCACCAACAGGGTGAAACCATTGTGTTATTCTGATCAACAATCAATCCAGCTCGCTATGCTTCAAGTATGCAAATATAACCGCGCTTCATAATGCATCTTATTTCATGAGCGCACATCTATCCCCAATTGTAAAGCACTTTTTTACCTTGCTTCTTCTTCCCATTCCCAGACCCGTTCTCGCCATCCTCGGCGCCACTAGCAACTGCACTTGTCTCGCCACTTCCCCTGCCCCAGGAAAATTGACCACTTTGAGCGCCAGGCATGTCGCGATGTACTAATCGCCCAGAGCCATAGCTCTGAATCGTACTCTGGGGTTTAGGCGCAGGCGGAAGAGCAGGGAAGTCGGTGACACCGGACTTGGCATTTGCTCTGCTGGGTATCGTAGAGCTAGGTCGCGATGAAGTCGCCGATGAGGGATTTGGATGTGGACTTGATGATGGGCCAACCCATGGCATTGTGGTTATTCCAGACGATTGTGTCTTTGATGATGAAGGCGTAGGAAGACCGGGGAAGGGGTTTGTTGATGGTGCTACGCCGGAAGCGGATCCCCAAGATCTAGTTTGTGAGACCTGTGATCGGGATGACTGCGCGGTGGATGACTTGAGTTTCAACACCTTTGACTTTTTCGCACCAGAAATTTGAGCTGGTGCTGCCGAAGATGATGAAGAAGTGCTTACAGCCCAATTCAACGGAAGGGAGCCTGTTGATGTATTGGTGCCCGCTGGTAGTGATGGATAGTCTTCATTGATAGCACGCCAATCGTTCCATGCAGCCAGGAGTGTTGTCGCCTTGGTTCGGTCCTCGTAAAGTTCTGCCACTTCGCGAATAAGCGTACCAAGAGCATTGGAAGAAGTGTCAGCGAAGAGTGCGAAGAATGAGTCGATGAGTTGCTGGGCCGTGATAGTGGAAGATTTGTAGGAGGAAACAAAGTTGCGGAATTGTGTAAGCTTCGCATCATCACTCTGCAGCAGGATAGTTGCACGCTCAATGACGCTGTGATGTCGAAGAAGTCGTGCTTGGTCTTGTGGTGTTTCTGGCTGGATGTTGAGGGTTTGTACAACGGCTGCAGTAATATCCACACTACTCGGAGTCGGTGCTGTAATAGTACGCTGTTGTGGAGCGTTTGAAGAAGGTTGCGGTCTGGTGGGTGTGGGTGTAGGTTGTGAGGTCAGTTGACCTCCAAAAGTACGCCCAGTGGCAGACTGAGCCCCCTGGATCGCTAATTGTCTCTGGAAAGCTTGCTCATCTCTCCGCAAAGGCTGCGCACTAGAAGCCGGTATCGGCTCGGCGTTTGGATCTCTTCCTCTGCCACGCCCTCTGCCATCTCTCTGCTCTCTCTGCTCTCTCTGCTCCCTCTGCTCTCTCTGCTCCCTCTGCTCCCTCTGCCCTCTCTGACTACCTCCGCCTCGTCTCTCCTGAACGTATGGTGCTCTGTAATCAAGACTTGCCATATTCACGAGTCTAGCGTCCCGTCTGACATCTTTCGTAAGAGTATCCTTGTGCTCCTCAAGCTGATGGGCTTTGAGATCAAGCTCTGAGGGAAACACTATGAACTTCTTGTCCAGGCAGTTCTGATCCAGACAGAGGAAATGATCTTTCGTGAAATGCTTCTCCAGACTGTCGTAATTCTGATAGTATTGCGGTTGACCTCCTCTTCGATCACAAATAAAACATCTTTCATGTCTCTCTCTACAGTGAACATAAAGTTCGTCCTCTCCATAGAATCTCTGACGACAAAATCCACATTCTGGGTGTCCTTTGAATCCAGATTGGTCGATTGCACCTGGAGCATCGTCTCCCTTCTTCATATGTCGATCTAGCTCCTTGTCCGTGAATAGCGTGTGCTCGTGTGTAAACACTTTCTTGTATCTTGAACATAAATCACATATCTTTTTATGATGTGTTGAGCGTACATGGCGATGCAAGTCTGGCCATGACAAGCAAGCTACGTCGCAGCCTTCATCTGGGCAGTTGTAACGCAGAAGGATCTGAGTATCCTGTTGTATTTCCTCGTTATCATAGCGAACCCCAATGGCTTCCTGGGTCAGCATCTTCTCAGTATCGACAAAGTCTTCATATCGTTTCGTTGCATCATCAGTGAATATGACATATGGCGCTGGTGTCTAACGACATGTTAGCTTCATGGCTTAGGCTGGGAGGGGTATAACATGCTCTACAGTGTGTACAGTCTTTCGTCTTATATAGCGTTCGCATTCGCAGAGCACATATATGGCATGTGCTATGGTTGCAAGGCGCAATTGAAGTATGCACAACTTCTGAGGCGCATATCACACAGAGCTCAACCCCTGCATCCTCTTCAGCATCTACGTTCTCCTTCGCTGCCAATTTGGCTGGCACAGCTGGGACTGGCTGGACCGGAGGTATGAAATTGGCAGCATTATGGTTGTGTGTTCCATTGAAACCACCTCGGTTTCCACCTCTGCCTCCTCGTCCACGATTCTCTTGTTGTCGTGGCTCTCTTAGGGTGCTATCGTTATTTGCGCCACCCTGACCACGCCCTCTACCTCTTCCTCTTCCCCTGCCTCTCTGTCCATATTGTCTTGGGGCGGATTGAGAAGACGCCACTGATGGTGCAGATTCAGTGTTTGTTGATTCCATTGCGACGATGCACTTGGTTTTGAGTTGTCTGGGTTTGGGATTGAAGCTTGCAAAAGGGATGTCTGAGAAGTGCAACAAGAAGGCTATTTATACAAGCTTTGTAAAGGAAAGCCTTCGCTAATAGCAACAATGGAGACAATGCACTACAGCTCTGCTAATAATAATAATTTATTTGCATGATCGTTCCTATTCTGGTGGGGTGAAGAATTTACCCCACTACAAATGACGCTAGTACGTTCAGAGCATTAGAACGAATGTCAGCTTGCCACGGCGAACAGTCACAAATAGCAGGCTGTGGAGGTTGACCTCACTTTGTAATCTGGCTATGGTACATAAGCAGAGCTTTAGAATATTGCGACGTCTGTTCAGAAGGCAGATGCAGAGGGCGGAGGGTAGCAGACCCCAGGTGCTTCCTACTCCATTCTGATCTGGTGGACTCTTCATCACTGTCAACATTTAAGCCGCTACTGCAGATGCCATGTATCGAAAGTCGGGCAGACAGTGCTTGAGTTTGGAATATTGATAGTCATTGATTTAGTAAGATCGCTAATAGCCTCAATGTATGCAGAAACCCATTGCGCCGACTCCAGCCCTTGTTCAATGCAGCTAACTCCTTGATGTCGTGGAAACGTATTGGCTTTTGAAAACCACTCATTGTCTGGTCCTGTCGTACGCCGCTGATCTGCAGCCCGTAGATTCATAAATGTCGTTCTTTCTACCGTCGAAATCACTCCAAATGCTTTGAGAATGGAGAATGGTCCAAGATACTGCTTCGCGCCCCTTTCTGCCAAACGCCTGATTCATTCTTCAATATCATAAAGATGCTTGCCGAGAATCTTGTTCATGGTGAACATGTGAACCGTATCTGATTTGAACACCGTCTGCATCTTCTCGTCGCATCGGATCTGGCGCTTGTCTGTTGGTATTTGAAGCTCTTTCTCCTTGATATACCTCCAGATCTTCTTCACGACCTGTGGACGAGACAACTATAGGCATATGAGTACCATGCTAGGAGAATAAAGGACACAGAAGATTTTACTCACGGTAGGAGCTCCAACCAGATCAGCTAGAGGCGCACTCAGATCATACGGCTTATTAAACCCTCCCTTCTTCGGCTTCTCCTTAATCTCTCCATCTGATCCAACCTCGATCTCAGAATCGTCCTCGGCTTTGACTGTGGACGCACTCTTCTTCTTCGGAGCTCGCTTCTTGACTGTCTTCTTTGGTTTCACGCCTCCGCCTCTCGTAGCTCGTGAACGACCACTCCGGTTCTCCTCAGCTTGTAATTGTGCAGCCAGCTTAGCATCAGCATCCGCGTTTGCACTGCTCTCCTCCTTGACCTCATTCTGTTTCCGCTTCTTCTTCGGCGGGGCTTGATCATTATCGTCTTCGGTTGTAGTAGACTCAGATCGCTCTTTCTTAATTATCTTAGGCTTTGGGGTGGCGCCATTGGGTTCTGATTTTGAAACTAGGAGTGAGGGCGATGGGGACCCAGGTGCAGCTTCTGCGGCAGAGACATGATCGAAGCGCGCCAAGATCAAAGCTTTGACGGCATCCTTCGTGTGACTTGTCAGTATGTGGTTCACGGGTAGAACTACCTGTCCTAAGATCTGAAAATCTACTGAATCTGACACTACCCCAGGTATAGTCAAGGAAGGCTCACCTTGTTATCAAGTACATCCACGCCAAGCTTTGCTTGCAACTGCTTCCTAACAGCGCTGGCAGATATTGTTTGGAGATCACCAGCAGCAAGAATGTCGTCTATGAGCGCAGAATACTGCGCCTGCTGAGAAGGTAATACTGTTTCCTCAAAGTCAGCCTAGCTGTGCTGGGGTCTACTCTAGAGAAGTGTCTTACAGGACATCCTCTGAGGCATCCTCTGAAACCGTCCAATTAATTGTATGCGAGATCTGTATCGTTGGTAGGCACGACCCAGATCTTATGATTGTAAAGTGACCAAGAGAAGTAAGAAGACTTCCCAGTATGTGGCTCCTAGAAAGGTGAAGTAGGTAGGTGTAGGTGTAGCAGCACTCCTTTGGCTGGTCACCCACTGCTCTGTGACTTGCCGGCGCCAGGCTCTTTCTTTGTGCAATGTTTGTGACAACAAGGAGTGATTTAAGTGAGAGGTCAGACCTGACAAATTATTAGCATGGAGTGAAAGATTAGTTACGAATACAATCCCAGTGGAAGAGTAAAGTATGTATGGGTTGAAAAAGGACTGTACTGAGAGAGGAAGAGGCTGGGCTTTAACTTTGGGCTGACGGCAAGTGGAGCCAACAAGGCTGCAGATTTAATGGGGGCATATCTTGGCGCCTCATAAAGTGAAACGGGAGAGAGCTTGAACTTGGAATTTTCGCCTACTACTATTTCAACTGAGGTTCTTCGAGTTTTTTTGGATTAATCGCGTGGACTTGACTTGGTACTACCTCATGGTCAAACTACTCAGACACTCTCCATGAGCCAGTCGTACACCTTCAGAGACAAAATGTACTCCCAAGGTGAAGTGTAGCTCAAACTGTGACGAACGTCACTAAAAGCTAAAGCTGCAAAGGAACGTGTATTGAGTATTATAGAATAATAAGCTAAAGAGAAAAGAAGAGAAAGAGAAGAACCGCCCCTATCTACAAAGCTCTACTGAACTGTACTGCACTAGTCCTAAATCAGCTGTATCCTTGCAGCCTCTACCTTAAGCACGTGTCATAGTGACTATGTTCGTCACACAAACAACCGAACCGTTACATATATCGTGGTAGATTCAGTTGGGTCTTGCGTTTGTATTGAATAGAACGAAATTCAAGCAGGTATTCCGTCAAAAAAAGTTGATAATAGGGTGAGTGAGATCACCCGATTATCTATCAATAAATCTAGCATTTGTCATGTAAGGGGCCACTCATTCTTTGCCTTCGATCGTTCCATTAGACTTTCTCACGTACATCTATTTCAGTGGATACTTCAACGACTGAGGAGCTTGGGTGATCAAGCCAGATAGTCTCCATTCAGCGTCTTGAAAGCCTTCCCAAGTCCTTCATGGCTGTAGTCTTTCTCATTCCACATATCCTTATGGTACTTCACACGCTCAACCTCCTTCCCATCAACATTCTATTTTGCCAGACCTAGACTGATGAGACTGTTCACAGCCTTGACTGGCATCATACGAGGTTGATACTCCCGCCTCAACTTGAAGACGAGCTCATTGTCTGTCGAAGACACTATTTCTGTGGCGAGAATCCGAGACTTTGACATGATCTTTGGGATACCTACGCGACTGTTAACAACAGCTCATGGTAAAGAAGGAGAGATGAGAAGAGAGGGGGGTTCACTTACCATACTACTGCCCAGCAATCTTATACCGTGTATCGTAATAACTCCATGGATTATCGTAGATAGCTTGCTCAGCATACATAATGTCACTATCACTTGCACTTCCCGAGTACAGTGCTGTGATAAAGTCCACGATCTTCTGGCGTGAAGTTGAGATCGCAGTTTCAGGTGGATGTGGTTCGTAATCTACCCACACCGGATGAAGTGTTCTTCGCTATGTTCTTCTCCGTCAAAGCAATCGGGTTGGGGTGGACCTCGTAGTCTTTAGATCAGACATTCTGGGGGACAGACTCTTGAGGTTCTGCGTAAGGTTCAATGCTAAGAGCGTTTTCGTTCTTCGAATCTGTGAGAATGCGCCGGACAATCCAAGCCGTTGAATCTATCAGATTAGATTAGTGATGTCATCATTCGTATGTATGATGAGCCACATGAGGAGAACGGCTTCAGCTGCATTCGACTGCAACTCAGAAGGACAGGAGCTATTTTTGAGATCCCATAAAGCTCCCTACCAGTGTGTAGAGCACAAGAAAGGTCTCCAGCTGCTGCTTACTCTGACCCTGAATAAGCCTCGCTTAACCACGACCCTCCGCGACTGCATCCATCAACGCTCACTACTAAGAGTAGTAAGATCTTGCTATATGCCTATCATGAAAATTCTGAGTTAGTGGAAGCTCATGATGATGGCAGCGGACTCATCAGCCGCCATTTGTAAATCATGGAGCTCTGTAAAGGTAGGTAGGCATATCAACCAACATGCTGTCGATGCCTATGTACTGCTTCGCAGTGACTGTATGTTCTCGACAACAGTATAATAACTAAGATAGGCGTTGTAAAGCGTGCAAATCCGTTGTCAGTACCCCTTGTTCAATTGCCTCGTCAGCTTGTCGTCAGATTGCCCCTGAGCTAAGCGAGTCTGCATGACTCTCAGGTCCCATGAAGTGCTGACTCTATTAGAGAAGACAATGAACATCTGCGAATCTGGATTGTGTAAGAACTTGTACTCGATTTTCAGCTTCATTCAGCTTCAATCGCGCGTTCACGAGCCCTTTCTTTACCGCTACGGTATGGCTCAATTTGTGGACACTGATTCTCCGAACCCTACTTCCCTACCATCGTACTTACCCTGTTCTTCAGGATTTCCCAATACTACATTGCTAGCTAATCTCTGGTCTAAACCAGTTAATCTGGGGTACCTATGATGTATAGATGAGAGCATCATCCTAAGATCCCCTGTAGCAAAGTACCCCTGCTTAGGTATCTCGCTATGTTTCTCAACTACTTTCCTCTGCTTACAATTTATGGTGATCATCTAGTGGACACTAATAGCTGTTCCCATAGCAACTGTCTCTGAGCTTTTGTTGACAGTGGAAGTGCAGCCGTAGATTTTTGTAAAGCATATGCAGTTGGCGACTCACTAACGAGCTTTGCAGCCAATTGTGATGGACATATTTCGAAAGTCGTCAGTGCTTGCTCGTGCATACACACCGCTGCGCTAGCTACCTCATCAAGAATTGTTATGAATACCAGTGAGGACACTCCAGATGCAATCTTGGAGACTTCTGTATCTGACTTCTGTAGAATCAACATCACTGACCTCTTCAATCTCGATATCAGGTGTGGTCATCTGTAACTAGCGTTATTAACAAGAATTGATGACTTCCTAGCTCCTCAAACGACGTCAACTGTCCCAACTTCAACACTCGCACCGATTACAATAGTAATACCTTGTCTTGCAACTGTTCGGTACGTGAACCTTGCTACACGAATCCATCTCGAGCAGAATAGCATGACCATAGACAAGCCTTTCCAGCCTCTCTGAAACATATACTATTCGCGCCAAAGATCCCAACTCTGACCCCCCTAGGTCACAAGTCTCACCAGTCATAAAAGACTGGAAGACCCTCAATCTCCAAACATTAACGCGCCGGCTTCTTGCGCCATCGTGCTGACCTCTTTGCAAACCCAGCACCGAAGTAACCTTTGACGGAACCACCAACTTCGCCTTCACCAACTCATCGCAGTTCAAGCCCATCCAGATCTCCGGCAGCAACGTCACAATCCGTGGGACGCCAAAGAGCGTGCGTGATCGATGGCTGTGTACAGATGTATTGGGATGGCTTGGGAAGTAACGGTGGACTACCCCAAGAAAATTCTCCTTTTCTCGTACTCATTCACTTCGCTTCATTTTGCCAAAATGAGACTCGACAACATGCGACAAAATTGACCCTAAAACCAGACCCGGCCAGTTCCTCAAAGTCCAAATCACAAATAACTTCCTCTTCACAGACCTCTACACTCAAATGTTGTAAATAAGAGTAATGGGCTGAGAATAGAGACGGATTTCAACGCTACTGAATCTGTTACTAACGTGCTCTACCACAACAGCACTCTCTTCAACATATCGTCCCACGGGTCGATATATAGCAAGGCTATTTCAACGGCCGTTCGTCCGGCACGCCTACGAACGGGGTGCTGGTTGCGAATCTGACGTTCGAGGATGTCACTAGGAGTGCGGCATCGGCAGCCAGGGAATGGCCAATCTTGCGTAGTGATGGGAGTTGTCAGGATTTTAGCTTCGAGGGCATGAGTTTGACGGGGGTGGGGCGCTGCAATTATCTCTAGGTATTTGCATGGGTACGAAGTGGGTGACAATATGTCGTATTACCATTACGCTCAGAATATCAGAGGTGTGGTCGCAGTCTACCTATCTATATGCCGCTTCCGCCAAGCGGGGTAGCCTGCCAAGACGGCCGACCTACTCCAGCCTAGTCACGTGCTCGCTGCACTTCCACACATACCTGAGCTGATATTCCAACAATAGGAGTGATATTCTGCTTGAAATTCGTAGGTAGAGGAAAGAAGCAAGTAGAATATTTGCATGACGAAGAGATAAAGTTCGGGTTGGGTCGGCTGCCATTCTAACAGACTAGCCAATCACGTAATTCTATTCCCAAATCTAGTAGCCATGTGCCTTTAACTGTAGTGGTCTGTAGAAAGACTCCTCCCAAGAACACCTTCAACAGTGTTATAGTTCTGGGGGAACACTACCAAAAGTGTCTTCACGCTATGACCAGCATCAAACGAAGGCATCGCACAGAATTCATTACATTTTTCAGCTGTGCTTACATGGCTAGCATGCTCATTTGTCTCCGCAGCGGACTAGCAGCTGCGCTTCCCTCTTCACTTCCGTAGAAGCCGGAATCAGTGTCGATATCCCAGTCGAGATCCTCAGCCTTGTTCTCTTCGGCTCCATCCCAGCCTTTCTGCGTGGCTCCTCGAGTATTCCACTGTAGAGTACGGGAGACACTTTCAAACCAGTCGCTGCCTGTCTTGACGACTGTTGGAAACGGGTATTGAGAAGCGGCAATGGTAACGTGATCTCCTGGCTTGAGCTCTACGCGTCCTTTACCGTCAAAAGAACAGTAAGCAGAGGCTCTGGAGTTGCGAGGGATAGAGACTCGGAGAAGTAGCGTATCGGAGAGAATCATGGGACGGAAGGACAGCGTATGAGGGCAGATAGGCGTAAGAAGAATGGCGGGGATATCTGGGTGGACAAGAGAGCCTCCTGCAGACAGAGAGTATGCAGTTGAACCTGTTGGGGTCGAGAAGATGCAGCCATCAGCTTGAACAACAGTCAAGAGTTCATTATCGCCATACAGCTCCAGGTTTGAGATATAGGAGGATGGTCCACGGTCAATGACAAGCTCGTTGAGGACCTCATACTGCTCAGCTTCATCCATATCATGGCCTTCCTTTCCATTTCGATAGACCGTGCACGTGAAACGCATGCGCAAGTTGACACGCATACCTTCCTCGCCCATGATCTTGGTTAAGCTCTCCTTGAACTGGTCGTATTTGAAGTTGGTCAAGAAACCGAGACTTCCCAAGCTGAATGAGAGAATCGGCGGTACGATACCTTGGAACAACCAAGAGGTGAAGAGGACGGTTCCATCTCCACCGAGGGTTAGCACAAGATCAAACTTCTCAGGTTGGCTCCAGCACAGATCAGGGCTCCAGTACTTCAGCAAGTGCTGGAAGCGTGGCTGCTTCTCAATCATCTGAGCAGCCCCGAATCGCTTCGACCTCCGAAGCTTAGCATCAACGTAAACATTGACACCAAGATCTGAGCCATAGCGTGAAGTGCTCATGAGCCATTGGGCCAAATCCTTGGTCAGAAGAACCAATTGATTATCCCTCGCCTTGGTGACGATCATAACATTCCGTACTGCTCTCTTTATAGGTCGTCTCTGGAGTTGCTTCGAAACCTCTCTTACACCAGTAGCCGTCTGCATGAGCCGCGAATGTGACATTCCTTCATCTTGTTGGATCTCCTCCAGGACTCTGTCAATATCCACAGCATCATCGAATCTTTGATGGTAGAAACATGGCGAGGCCAATGCTGCAAATTTTGGAGTTGTAGGTGTGCCATTTCTATTTGCCAGGTCCGACAGAGCGGCCGACAGCTTCTGCGAGGAGGCGGTGCCTGGCCTATTGTCGTTCTGTGCTGCAATCATACCTGATAGCGTGCCTGCGAGTGATAATCCGTGTGGGTTCTGGTTTCTTCTCGCTGAAGCCAACGCTTTCATGATAGTCTGTTGTGGTATAGATTCGACAGATAAAGCGTTCTTGCGGTGTGCGTTCTGGAAGCTTGCGGTTGTGGCGGCTTTGAGTGAAAAAGTTGGAGATGCTGGTAGTGACGATGTTGTTTCGCTAGGAGACTGCTCTACAGTTACGGCAGACCGAGGGGATAACGCTCCTACATCCTCATTGTTCTCCGCAGGTTTAGGAGTGGATGTACTCAAAGCTCCTAGTTGTCTTGCATACTCTTGCACGAATGAATCTCCTAGCTGCGGGAGATTACAGCCATTTGTGCTGGGACTGGCAGGTGTGCCTGACGTGCCATTGGTTTGTACGTGTTCATTGATTGTTCGAAGTGGTAGGTTATTAGAGAGTGGTAAGTTATCAGGATTTGAGAGGGCAGGATGTATGGTAGGTGATCTTGGGTCTGACATATTGGAATGCAGAGGACGATCCGAGGCGGCGGCGAAAAACCTTTGAATCCGGATTTAGCAGTGAATATCAATTCCTGATTCTAGTTATAGACCAATTGATCGGTCAAGAAAGCAGTTTAGTTCTGCTATGTACCGTCTTTTGATGTACAAAGAGCTGAAGAAAGTGGAGGCGTTCGTAACACGTTTGGGCGGTGGATCGTGGAGGGCTTCGTAGGGTCAGATGGTAGTCGGTTTGTTAGCTTCTATAAGTGCGGTCAGCATCATTCTGACCACCGTTTCGACTTGCCATGCAGATTTAGCCCTTCTTAGTGATCTAGAAATAGATATAGCACCATTTGTGGTGATTGAGATGTGATGGAAGTTATTCCGACTTGGACGGGAACATTGAAGTGGGGTCACTTACTTGGCAAGGACGAATGAGATAAATGACCAGAACACTGGGTTTACTGTGTGACAGGTGATGGGTGGTAAGGCAGAAGTATAATCAGTCTTTTGGGAGATCGGACGTGCGAAAAGACGTGGATTCGCAGAGATCGAGAGGTAGCACTGAGGTGAGGTAGTGCTGTACTGTACTGGAGGTCCGTTGAGGTGATACTGGTATGAGAAAGAACAATGGATGCGGAGTACTGGCAAATGAGGGTATCTTGATCTATAAAAAAAAAAATGCCAAAAGAAGTCTGTAGTCTGTCTATGAGATCTATGTATCAAGGGGCTAGTATATGCAATCGCAGAACTGAGAATATATTTCGAAGGGACTGGTGATACGGAAAGGCAGGAATGAGTCTGGAAACAGGAAAGAAGATTCAAGGTAGATAGGTAGGTCGGTGGATAGTGATAGTGCAACACAAGCTACCAGAGCTTTGTTGAAGAAGAGCGAGTGGTGCGATGGGTCTGATGAGGAAGACTAAAGGATAAGAAGAGTCTTGGACTTGGACCTGGACCTTCGCCCCTTATACTCCAGAATCACAACTTTACTAGCGTCATGAGCAAGCCCATAACAATGGCCGGCCGTCTCTCCGCAGGCGAAGTTTGAAGTGGAAATCTAGAGTAAGTAATTACGAGTGTGGTTGTCTCAAAATCACAATATCCCGGACTGATTTGCTTCTGCAGGAGTGGAGTCGGCCCAGCGCAAGTTACACCACTTCCTGTCTCATTCGTCCAAATGAACTCTCGTATCATGGCACTGGCAAATTTGATTGAAAGGAACGTTTCCATTTTATCGTCCAAAAGTGCACGGAAGGCAAGGTTGATTGGGAGAAAGCCCGGCAGATCATACATCTTGTCGTAGCCAAGGCTTCACATACCTTGTATCAAATATCCATTTGCTCAAGAGGAGCCGTCCACTTCCCCTATCTCTTGCTTCAGGCAAAACTAGCCGCCTCGTGCGGTATATCTGTTATGTCTGTATTGTAGAATTACCACTTATATAATGTCGAATTTGTTTACATGTCTCGGGCAATTTGTTGTTCTCGGCACTCAGAGATATATGAAACATTGAGATGTTGGAGCTCGAAACGGTCAAATTTGGGCACTTGTTTGAGTAAATTACGTCTCAACCAATGAGGCATTTCAATGGGGTTTTAGCGTACATCTATAATTGTGCCCGAATCCTCCAACCCATACCTTGCATCCTGTGTGTTAATGCAGGAAGACGTTACCGCTACCTAAGTCGACGATCCAACGATGTCTTTACATCGCGGGCCTCGCGGTAGCTTCCCGCATATCATTAGCATTTTTCTTGCCGGGCTGACCTTGCAGTGCGCTCTTGTCAGCGCTGCCTTGATGTGATAGCTGTTTTCACTAAAACGCTCATTTCTTCCAATTGAGATCCTGATTGACTTTCTCCTGCAATACAGACTTGACGAAAGTCATAATACCGCCAGCCTTCTCCTCCAACCCGTCTTCTTGCATTGAGTCGTTTGCTGAAGTTTCAACGCAGCATATACGCCGCGCCACGGTATGGACATCGTCCCAGACGTCCATTGTGAAGATGCCATCACTCTCGGCGACTAACAGTTCTCCATGAGAAGAGAAGGCCAAGACATGTACTGAGTTTGCACCTTGGATCTCCTTGATAGTGGGACTTCGAAGGATACCATCTGGTGTAACTGCAAGTAAAATCGACGTGAGTGTCATTGCAAGTGGTATCGAGGCGGAAAGAAGTGTCAGGACTGAGGTCTGGAGAAGAGAAGGAAGTATAGGCAAATTCTTGCTTTGGTCAGCTAGATTCTTTGGGCGTCGTACGTAGTCTTGAGAGCTTACCACACTTGCTTGGACAATCTTAGATCCCACAGAATCATTGTCCGGAGTGCTGGTAACTTGCAATGTGATTTGTATGAGTCTACGGGGAAAGTTATGGATGAAAATGACCTGGCGTAGTGTTGCTTGGAGTATCGACTCTAGGTGCCTCTCTCGTGTACCTAAGGTTAAATGAATTAGTGCTGGCCATCTGGGACTGGAGATTAGCATACCACCAACACCTGCAGCAGGTCGTACTGTGACTTCGACCACTGCTTCCTCTGGTAGTTCGTCGCGCCGTGAGACTTCGATTGGACCATTGACTGCGCCTATGACTGTGTATCCATCTTGAGAGAAGGTTGCAGAGCCGTCTGTATGGTGTAGATGTGAGAGAACCACTGTAGGTTCTGCAGAGATAGCCATTGCCGGTTTAACAGATTCTGGGAGTTTGTGAGTATATTATGTGCGAGATGGAGGCTCCTTGGCTGGTGATCTGGGCATGTTGACTGTTATTCTGTGATTCAACTTTCTACACCTTTAGCGGTTGAAGCTCAGAAATTTAATGGACCTTTCGACGATCCCGCCGCCAAGACTGCCCCGCCATTCCTTAGAGAGAGCTCCAGGTGATCTGCTTCACGACATCAACACCAACGACAAGCAATATGCCTTCAACCACAGATACCAACGATTCTCCAGCTGAAGTACCAGCGATCCCGAACCTGCGAGACCGTCTACCAAAATTACAACCACGACGAAAACAAGCTCCTCTTTCAAATCCTCTTCCTGTCCCAGAGACACCGAGCCTATTTTCACCTCCAGACCTTTCTACTATCACCTTCCAGAAACCTTCACGCCGCATACTCTCACCCCACGACCATGACCTCTTCCTAGCCTCTCCTACATTCAAGCTAATCCTGGCATTTGTGTTTGGCTTAACAGAATCTGTAGCGGGCATGCCAGTATCATCAATAAAAGATAGCGACCTAAGCCCTACAGTTATAAGCATACTAGATATCATCGACAAAGTAGAAGACGTAGCTCGCAGAAGCCCACCTGAAAATCAAGGGGACTCGCGGTTCGGGAACAAAGGTTTTAGAGACTTCCTAGATCTTACAGCGAAAGAGCATATGGAATGGCACAAACAGCTAGGCGTCAGTCCAGAAGCTGCCATCACTGAGGTCTCGACGTATTTCCTACAGTCCTTTGGAAACCGGACGAGGATAGACTATGGATCCGGACACGAGCTGAACTTCATGCTGTGGCTACTATGTCTCTACCAGCTAGGTCTTGTTAAGAAAACAGACTTCCGACCTCTGGTGATGAAAGTCTTCACGAGATATTTGACCCTCATGAGGCTTATACAATCTACATACTACTTGGAACCTGCTGGATCACATGGTGTTTGGGGTCTAGATGACTACCAGTTCCTACCGTTCCTGTTTGGAGCTTCGCAACTACTACATCATCCATATATCCGCCCGCTATCAATACACCAAGGCTTCATACTTGAAGAATACAGCAAGGATTATCTCTACCTCGGTCAAGTCAACTTCGTCAACAGCGTCAAGAACGTCGAGGGTCTGCGATGGCACAGTCCTATGCTCGACGATATTTCTTCCGCCAAATCCTGGGTGAAAGTCGAGGATGGCATGCGCCGCATGTTTGTCGCCGAAGTCCTCAAGAAGTTGCCCGTGATGCAACATTTCCTTTTTGGCTCCCTTGTTCCCGCAGAGCAAGGCATGAGCAGAGAAGAAGAGTATGGTATAAGTGGCGAAGACGAGGAGCCCGAGGGTGGAGAGATGATTGTCATGAAAGATGGCATGAGACATGTCCATCAGATGAATAGTTGGGGAGACTGCTGTGGTATCAAAGTACCAAGTAGTGTCGCTGCTGCACAGGAGATGAAGAAGAGAATGGGCGGTAATGCGGAGAGCCTGAGGAGGATACCTTTTGACTAAGGGGAATGATATGATACAATGAATAGATGAACTTGCGACTCAGGGTTGCTATTCCGTACTCTCTGCTCGCATCAACACAGGCACAGAGGGGGCCATGGTTGCATGGCAACAGAGCAGCTATCCAGGACTTCCAAGTCAAGGGAACTGCAGTGCAGCATTGGTGGCAGTAATGTCCAAGTCGCCGGAACCTTTTTGCAGCTTTGGCGTGAAACTTCATACCGAAGACATGCTGCATGTAACGCGCCTAGTAGTGCCTGTATCCAATTTTACCTCAGTTCATCTTTCCATCGACCTCACGTCGATCAACGAAGACCACGGTACCAGCATCTTTTTAAGGTTATGTAGAGGATGGAAACCATTAGTCCAGACCAAGTTCATACTGTGATCCACTATTTTGCGAGTCCGTAGATGTCTTTCTAACTTGGGCACAAGTATTTCTTCTGTCACCGGACACTTCCCGGAGCCATTCCGTTCTTTGCCCTCCCCTGCCTTGACCAGCTTGAATAACGTTTCGGTACGAAGAAGCGAGGAATGTCGATTGCACCTCGCTTAACCCCCTTTTCCAACTCGCTTGCTTATTTCGAAGTCCCACATCCAGGTTTGACTTCCAGCCTCACTTCAATTTGGATGTGCAGTGGGATTCTGAGGAGAATGAAATGTGTACCGGAAGGTAGTTAGTTGGTGGGTAGAGTTAGTGGTATATGCCTGTGTGATTGTGCTGACTCCTAGCAGGTCACAAGAGATGACTTCACTTGACTGTACTGCAGAAGACTATCTCTGTTCCTTTCGCAGGTTCAGTAGGAGTTATGGAGACGAGCTCTTGAAAAACGAGCTTCGAACTCGCATGGCATTCTGAGATATCCGGCAGCTTGGAGGCTGGTCTTCTCCTATGCTCTCTGCTCCAATCGAACATCTCCTATGCCGAAAAGTAGACGTTCCCTGACAACGCATGCTTCCACACTGGCTCACTGAGTAAAACAGAGGATGGCAGAGACGTATGTTTTGATTTTGTAATTACTCTGAACATGTCCTGAGCTATGCAATTATACGAAAGTGCCGTTCATGATTCCCATAGCGCCGCCCATCCATATCAAACAACAAGAAGGTAAGACAAACGCCGTCATGCATGTGATCTAAGGAAATGATCTATGTACAGGATGTGTATCATGCATATTGCATTAAATTTACAGAAGTATGGACAGGGAGTATGCTAGTCCTGATATCAGAAGAACATACAGCGACGAAGCAACGACGCTGGATGCACTGCTTTCTGTGGTGGTGGTGGTTGACTGCCTGTCGACATCTGGGCAAATAGTCGAGTTCGTGAGTAATGCAGTTTTAATCCACGTCTGTGGCATGCCTTCCGTTACTGTCACTTTTATGTAACCTGCGTTTTGTGTTAGCGGTATATATAGTCCCCGTTGAATTTTC
Source organism: Calycina marina (assembly GCA_019669825.1). Lineage (NCBI taxonomy): Eukaryota > Fungi > Ascomycota > Leotiomycetes > Helotiales > Pezizellaceae > Calycina > Calycina marina. The sequence continues at coordinate 99,003 of MU253751.1, forward strand.
AAATGCGTTACCATAATCTCCTGCAGTTTGAGTTGTGCAGGATATCGTGTCTACTACCACATCTCCTGAGGCGAAATTCGTATCTTCTATAGTGTAAGGACCCAGAGTTGCGCCATCTGAGCCGACATTGGTCACGATAGCCACAATGCTCTGGTCGTAGCCTTTACGAACAGCAACAATGTTGCCTGGTGAGTAGATGATTTTGCTCTTCCATGTCCAGTATGCACTCCAGTAGCTGTAGTCCACATTTGCTGCAACAGCATTGCGAGCTGCGTTCATGGCTGCTAGACCAGTGTACAGCACAGTGTCGGTCTGATACCCTGTGAGCCACAACGATTCACGATTCAGTGGATCTTCAAGACCGTCGAACTTCGCTTCTGCGCCATAATAGAGGATGGGGATGCCATCCGCGAGAAGAGCCCATGCCAGCGCGTTCAATAGAAGAGCGTTATCCTGAGTGTAGTACCCTAAGCGAGGCTGATCTTGGTTCTCTGTGAATGTGCCGAGAAGCGTGGTATCCTGGCAAACGGTGTTCAGGGATTCGAATTCCGATGTGGCAATTGTCAAGTTGTTGTCGGAGTTTGTGAAGGTAGCATTGATGGAATACCACATCGGATAGTTGAGCACTCCGACCAACGCATCCACCTCGTAGTCGCAGGCCTGCGATGCGTCTGCTGTGAGCCATTCTCCAACGGTGTAAACGTCGGCCTTGTCCTGGAAGGCAGCCCAGAATGCTTTAGGAACGTGCTTCGCAGCATCAATACGGAATCCATCAACTAATGAATATTAGCACCTCCGGCTGCGAATGTTCTGCACCACTCACTGGAATAATTTGCTATAACATCTACCGCCCATTCCTGGAAAGTGCTTATCACGAATTCGTTTTCCGAATCCAGATCTGGCAAGGCAAGATCATCACTCCCTAACCAACACTGTTTGGTAACATTAGCACATTTTCAGGGATCCCGATACCGTCAAAGGAACCATACGTTTTGATAGTCGGAGCTGAGACCAAGGTTAGCATATTTCTAGTAGGATTCTGGGAATACCAACGCAAGAGTGTAATCGTCAATCCAGCAAAAAGAATGAAAATAGTCCTCCTTATCAAATGGAGTGAACTGTGTGTAATCCGTGGTTGCACCAGGAGCGGCAGAGGCCATATTGTTCGCGACCACATCAACCATAAGCAGCATCCCACGTGAATGGAGTTCCGTCGATAGTGCTTTCAGATCATCCGCGGTACCGAAATTTGAATTGAGAGTGTTTATGTCGTTCGGCCAAAATCCATGATAAGACTCGCCGACTGTTGACGAGCCATTGATGTTTGAGGTAATGGGTGATATCCATATCTGCGGAGTTACAACGTCAGTCGCGATCGTCGGAATCGTGGTCACCCATGGTATAGGACCAAGTGCAGCCTCCGCGCACAATCCAAGAGGATGTGACTTACAGCTGTGAATCCCATGCCCTGTATGTAGTCCAAGTGATTTATTACTCCCTGCCATGTTCCACCGCAATACACTTGTTCAGTGACGTTGCATGGTGCTGTTGTTGAGTTATCAGCCCGCTATGAAATCCTCGTTAGCAAATGCGCGAAACAACACCGACTTACCACACATTCCATGTGCTTATGACTTGTAGCCAGGTCCACGATTGCTAGAATGCCCTATGGAAATACATGATTGCGGAAACGTACCCCAAATCGGTCGGTAATGAGTTGATATATGGATGCAGCCCTCCAGTCATTTACAGTCGCAGTGCCATTAACGATAGTGGTGAGAGAAAGGAAGAGTGCCAGAAATTGACTCGATCGCGCCCATGATGCCGATAGCGTCCTCGATAGTGACCAGGCAGATATCATTATGTTGTCGTTGCTGGAAAATCCCGTTCGCGCACCACCATTGCTTGACAACCGGCACCAGACAGGAGAAAGTGATTGTGCCAACAGGACAAGAACGGGGTCTTCGATTCAGCGCCGGAAGTAGAACAGAAAAGTGTTGAGAAAAGACAAAAACGACTGTGATACTGGTAACGTAAGATTTCCAGGCGAGAACAATGTATGTCAATCAGAGATTAGAAAGAATCGATCCCCATGAAGAGTGTAAATCTAAGGGTGCCAAACAAAGCTTGTTCCTGGAAAGTAACAAATACCGCCTGATTACCGCTTGAGTTACATATGTTAAGCCTGTAGAGGTAAGCCGCAGGCCTGAAAAGACTAGCATTCTCAGGGGCTCGTACTACTAGGAACATAAAAGGAGGCTAAATCCTGTGTTTAGAGGTAGTGTCAACGAAGCACTCCACTTGCTGTCCAATGAGTCGCTCGGACTTAACATTGGCGGGCTAGATAGAGGAGCGAGAGGATTTTGTAAATCGAGATGACTGGAACGGGGATAAGTTGGATGGACCAGCTCCGTATGGAATGACTAAGCAGCTAAATCTCCAGAATCTTAAAAGGAGGATTACTGGAGAGCCCTACAGGAAGAATCGGACAAAATTAAATTGGAGGCAATTCGTGATAGGATTAGGGATATGCCTAGAAGGTGTGATATTTTGGTTCAGACTGGTGGAAAACAAATCAAATCAGCAAAATGCTAAGAAACCATAGAGAATTCCATATATTTACCCCTTTTGTAAATACCAAGATATTCAACTGCTTAGTCATCCTATACCCAGCTGGTTCACCCACAGGTGGTTGTTTAATCATGCAGATCTAGGTTGTAACAATCACAAACACTTTACTAGAGGGTCGTTACCTTATTATGTATACTGTAATAAAGAGGCTGTAGGTGAAGGCATTCGTATCGATGCCACTGATGTATCAGGGCGCTACCGTATGCATACGTCCGCTTACCCCTTGGCCTGGAAGTTGGCATCATAGATGGCCTTCTTCGTACCTTATCCTTGGTTTCCTGGTGGCAGGAACATGATCAAAGAGAGAGCTCAGAGATAACATTGATTGCCTGATGTCTTATTGTATAGAATTGGCCTGGGTGAGATAGCCGTTAGTTTGAGATTGCTTAACCAAGTGGGCAGTTTGACGATCGCCTAAAAATATCCTTTGGACTAGAAGTAAGTGGATCAATACATATTTGGTACTCGAGTCGAATCTGCATTCAGTACCAGGGTATCAACAGCACCAAGAGACTGTTGCATACACCTCCACGGTGCATATCTGTTTGCAATAGCTTCTCCAATGCAGATCGCTGCTCAAGAGGTTGAAATTGTGATCAAAGCGAACAGTCGAGCTCGAGACCAATCGCCATTTTCGTGCCAAGTTGTGGGGTTCCAGCACCTTGTGCCTAGCTTTGGACGGCTTCGGGGTATACAGTCGCAACTCTGCGGTTCGTGAAGTAATGCATTTGTCGTCTTCTAAGTACCATAAGGCATGAGACTGGAGTATGTTGCTACTCGTACATGGCAGTCGCTCACTTCTTAGCAACATAGCGAGTATCCAGTACATCCCACTACAAGCCTTGGCGGAGTTCGTATACATGACGATACTTGTGGTGGACAACTTGGGACCAAATTACAGGACCTGTCTTGTGATAGAGGTGTCTTGGCATTGGGCTTGGAATCTTCATGCTGGCCAGACCACTACCGCCGTCATGTCATCAGCACTTGGCTCTTTTATCAATTTTTTACCCCTTTAATGAGTGGCGAGAGATCTTGGGACTGGACGGCTGGTATCTCGCATCTCTGGAGACAGCTGGCAGACGAGATGAATATACAGTAAGTAGTAAAAGGATTACGCATCTGCGTGGCGTGGCGTGACGAGTTCTGGAGCCAACAATGGGTGGGTGCAGGGGCTTGTTTGAAATGACTAATCAGCCAAGCAGGTCACAAATGGTATTCTCATTTAAATAACTACCACAAATCGTTGTGAATTGGCCCCTCTAATTAACCGTTCGCAGCGTTCACACTAAACTTATTCCATTCGTCCCTGAGTATCTTTTAGATCCTTGGCCGTATTCCATGGCCGCTTCCTCGCTCTTTGCTTAGACATAGCCCAGCAACCTTCAATCGGGTTCAATATGAGCTTCGCGCTGAATAATAAAGCGTTTGAATGTCGTGCTCGCGTTTGTGTATAGTGCAAATACTCGGAATGCTCTTTCTTTTTATGGTTTTACCTAAGATACCGTGCGTGGCCTTTATCTTTACCCTCTTGTAGTAGCCATTTAATCGAAGGATCACGCTCGTGTGCACGCTTAACCGTCTCGCGATAGCTTGGTAAAAGCCGATTGTGATAATACTTCTGGGTCATCAAACTCCCTTTCGGTTTGTACTCGATGTCGCGCGGCTTGCCAACTTCCCATTCGGCCATAGCCTTCTCGTCTTCTTCGATAGAAATATACTTGCTTTGTCGAAGCCTCAGGGGATAGTCTGCCTTCTCGATATGAGTTACTTGGTCGGAGAAATCTGGCTCGGGTTTCTTAAATCAGGTAATCGAAGCAGCTATATGTAGCTTGACTCCTGTCATCGGCGCCTCTGTACAGTATTCTCGGCATCGTGGCGTGTGCCAAGCTCTCGGAGAATACTTGGCTTTCTCTGTTGCAAAAGATCGTTATGTGCCTCGTCGGTAAAGTGTATAATTGACCACCAGCGTTCAACCAGCTTCCCTCGATGCTCTCTACCATATGCCTTCCTTTTGTATCGGTCTTCTTACTAAGAATCTTGCTGTATACGAAGCAGCCGAGCGTCATTTGTATGTTGTACAATCTGATGCCGAGCTTACCGTCTGCCAGCCCGTACACCCTTCACTTCCATTTGTACTTCCATCAATTGCCCTCGGCCCTTATTTTTCTTAATAACAAAGCGTTCCTGGAAGTCAGGAGAGTATCGAGCGCTTCGGCCAAGTACTTTACACTTTAAGCGCTGTTTCCCAATAAGCAGGAGATCCGATATCGTCTCGTAGAGATAGCCGTTTCTTGCCAGTATCGAAAGTAACCTCTATTTCAGTCTAAACAGCGTTAGTCGACTTTGTACAATTATAGAAATCCCATAAATCAAAGAACTTGCACCGAAACGGTGTATAGTATTGTGGTAGTCTCTGTTTAATTGGCGTAGTGGGGCTATGGCTTCTTGTATATATGTATTCGTGGCATATTTGGGAGTTGGATTGTACTGTTTACTTGTTTACTAGAATTTTGAGGGTACGGCTGATTAGCTACGCACGAATTCCTGTAGCCATTGGAGCCCTGGTTTGTCGTGGAAAGTTGTACGATTTCAGACTTATGAAGGTAAACACAGGCAACGTGGTAGTAATGTGGAACAGATTGGGCCATGAGATAGGTAGACTAGTCTGGCTACCAGCCATACCTACGAGTATTTTGGATTTACTGATGAGTATCTTGTATTTACCTATTCAGGGGGGAAAGTCTCTGTAAATAATTGAACAAGCGAATCTTCCCCTGTGAGCCTGACTCAAATTAGACGTCTGACTTCAAGCCTTTCTCGCTTAAATAGCCTCGGCGAGAAGAACAAGGGTGGCGCACGCGTATTCTTCTTCCTCGCGGAATTAGCATCAGAACTTTATAACTTTGCAACTTCAAGTTGTTTCTATCAAGATGGACCTGTAATTTGCTTTGAAGTCATATCCTTCAATGCTAGATCAATAGAATCTACCGCCCATAGAGCAGTCTGATATATCAATCTGCAAAGTGCAGCTTGCAATCGTCCGATGTGTGCAGCTTCCCGGAAGTCGTCTGGTAACCTCGAGTCATTGAATTTACCGTAGACAGATCGAGGCCTGCAATATACTCCGTAATTGAAAGAAGATTGAATGTCAGCCATAACATAAACCGGCATTTACAAATGCCCTCGTATCATACTGTGGACTTCACAGAGGCTGCCATACAAGTCGCTCCCAGCGCCCAGTCAAGTTCGGTAACATTTGATGAGACACCTCAAAGTTCTGGCTTTCTCCATCGCATTAATTGTTGGCTTGGGTTACACATACGTACCTAGTGCCCTTGCCTTACCATGTATATGATGGAAGCACTATTGGTCAAGTAATGAATCTGGCGCAGTTTACCAGTTGGCCAGCTGTATGCCATTCTGCTATCATTTCAAAGCCCCCAATCCCGACAACCTACGCGTCAGCAACAGAACGAGTAGATATGTTCGCTAGTGGTGCTGCTTCCCAGATTCTGTCCGGGTTTGGTGGGGGAAGGTTGATGTCCAGATGAAAACAGTGTTTTGGCTTGACCTAGATCTTCTTGGATTTACTGTACCCTCTAATGGGGCTAGGGAATACGGAGCTATATTCCTGCCGAGGAGTACTTTATGTGGAAATGGTAGTGAACTTTTCAGGGGCTTCAACCTACAAGTACGTACCGCTCAAACTCCTTATTATTGACTGCTAGTCAGCCCAACCAACGGCTACTTTAATGGATCCATGACCAAGCCTGCAGCCACTATTTTTGCATTACCTTTTAGCTATCCCGAATGGGAAATAAAAGATTTTAGGACCTTGTCAGCAAGGATTTACACACTCATATCTTTAGTTGAGTGGGGATTTTCTTCCTCAGTTCCTACAGTTTGGTGCTTGCTGTCGCTCTTCCATCACCAGTCACATTCGTTGCTTGCTAAGTCTGAGCATCTTTCTCAGCCGATTACAGAGTTAATCGTACCTTCATTCTGCCACAGTATAAACATCAGTGTCTTCTTCTCAACCCATGTCGGTGTCAAAATATTAGCACGCCTTTCTCTGTAACTTGCCTTGGGCTGTAGTTTGTATCAACCGGCGCGACAATGGGTGCTTTTCAAAATATTATTTTCTTTCTTTCAGCGATTGTTCATGGCTTGCCCTACCAGGAAGATCAAGTGCCTTGGAAGTATGTGCCAACGTTGGTGTCGGGTTTGGAGTGTTACCTAACCAGCGTATAGTTTGAATACAAACCAAACGGCCACGAATCCAATGGAATACAGCGGAGAGTGGACGGGTCACGATTACACACCATCTCCTGATAATTGGAGGTTCCCATTCTACACGATATTTCCGGATCGCTTTGCAAATGTATGTCGACCATCCGTGACGTTGATAAGCAAGACAAATCAGTCCTGACCACTACGATATAGGGAGATCCAACCAATGATAATGCGAACGACACTGCTTATGAGGTATGGTCAACCAAAGCTTTACTCTGAACGGTCGATGACTCTTATAGCACGACCCCTTGTCTAATCAGTTCCGCAATGGAGGCGACATTCAAGGGCTGGTTGATTCTCTGGATTACCTGGCTGGTATGGGAATAAAGGTACAGCTCACGAGACAAATGCGTGGGGATTGCGAAGCTAATGGCTAGATAGGGGTTATATCTTGCTGGAAGTCCGTTCATCAACCAGCCTTGGGCAGCAGATATGTATAGTCCTTTGGACATGAGTCTGATGGACCATCATTTTGGAAACATAACAGCTTGGCGATCGGCGATAAATGAAATACATGCGAGGGGAATGTATGTGGTATTGGACAACACGTTCTCAACGTACGTATGAAACAATCTTTCATTGCGATTCTTATACTGATAGTGAGAAAGCCTTGGAGATCTCCTTGGATTTGAAGGGTACCTGAACACCACAACACCATTCTCCTACAGTGAGCATAATGCGATCTGGAAGACTAGTCGACGGTACTGGGATTTCGACCTATCCAATGAATACGAAGATGAGTGCGATTATCCGAGATTCTGGGAAGATACTGGAGCGATGATTGCAAGGAATGTGTCGGAGAACATGGTGAGATGTCGCACCAGTGACTTCGATCAGTATGGAGATGTTGACTCTTTTGGTACATATTCGGAATGGCAGAAGCAGCTCTCCAAGTTCGGTTTCGTACAAGACCGCCTGAGAGAATGGCGCCCAAGTGTTCTGGACAAGATAAAGCTTTTCTCTTGTTTGACAATCAAGATGCTGGACATTGACGGATTTCGGATCGACAAAGGGCTTACAATAACGCCCGATGCACAAGCTTCTTGGTCTGCTGAAATGCGATCTTGTGCGGAAGGCGTTGGCAAAACCAACTTCTTTATTCCCGGTGAAATCGTAAGTGGAAACACTTTGGCTGCTATATACCTGGGCCGAGGAAAGGAACCGCAGATGGCAGCCCAGTCGGTTGATCAAGCTTTGACTGCCACTTCTGGGACTGACGAGGAATTGTACATCCGTAATGGCACTCAAGGTGCTCTTGACTCGGCAGCTTTCCATTACTCAGTCTATCGAAGCTTAACCAGATTCTTAGGTATCGACGGAGTTTACGCAGCTACTCTCGATATTCCTGTGAATTGGGTCGAGGGATGGCAGGACATGGTTATGACAAACGATTTCATTAACCAAAACACTGGCAAATTTGATCCGCGACACATGTACGGGGTTACAAATCAAGATGTCTTCCGTTGGCCAGGCATCACAAACGGTATTGCGAAGAATCTTGTAGGCTTCTTCGTAACGACGATAATTTTGCCCGGCATTCCAACTTTGTGGTTTGGTGAGGAACAAGCAATCTACGTACTGGAGAACACAGCCGAAAACTACATGTTTGGAAGATCTCCAATGACAAGTTCCCTTGCTTGGCAGTCACACGGCTGCTACGCTGTTGGATCCGACAAGTATGTGGATTTTCCTCTGGATGCCGCACTTTATGGCTGCCTGGACGACAACATCAGTCTTGACCACCGAGATCCGTCTCATCCAGTTCGTAACGTTTTGAAGCGAATGTACGAGATACGGTCCGACTATCCAGTTCTCAACGATGGTTTCCTGCTCGACCAACTTTCCAACCAAACATATGATATCTATCTTAGCGGCAGTGAAGGTACTCGTACAGAAACTGGAATATGGTCTGCTGTCAGATCTCTTGCTAGCATACAGAATGGAAGCAGTACAGTGGGTGGAGATCAACCTGTATGGCTCGTCTACGGCAACGAGAAAGTTGATACCACGTACAACTTTACTTGTAAGGGTCCGCTCAACGACACGGGTTTGTTAGCGCCGTATGCCTCGGGAATTACGGTCAAGAACCTATTCGACCCCTATGAGGAGTACACGTTGGAAGACTCGAATGCAGCTGTTTTTGTCACTAACGGTACCAACGGATGTCTTGCATCACTCCCCGACTTTCCAGCCTGGGGGTTCAAAGCATTTGTCCCAAAAGATTTATGGGTGGCGCCGAAGCCTGCCATTACAACCTTTCTCCCAGGTCACGACTATCGCATGGTATCATCTGTTTCAGCAACCGAAAAGGAGAGCGTCAGTATACAGATATCATTCTCACAAGCTATGGATTGCGATTCGGTCACCAATGCGATCACGCTCCAGTCTAACACGGAGGACGGCTCCGTTCCTTCCATCAATGCCAGCACGATCACCTGTCTAAGCAATGTCGTGCCGGATCCGTCGAGCATAGTCGGCGGTCTCGGAACTGCATGGACATTCTCGGCAAATTTAGTCAACGTTGCGAATGGCATACATGCTTTGACTGTCAGCAATGCTACAGCTTCAAACGGGACTGGGAATGTGACGACAGGGGCTGTTGACCGATTCCTCTTCCGTATAGGTCAGGATAGCAATCCGATGATCTTTCCACGCCACGCCAACTACTCGAACACACTTCTGGCAGAGGCTACTAATGGAAGTCTGTCAATTACACATAATGCTGCCGGCGCTACGAAGTTTCGTTATTCGCTCGACTTTCTGTCGTCTTACTCGGATTGGGAAGACTACGTTGGTGGCACGACAACCCTGGTGGCGAAGAACTGGTCAGGTACCACAGCTCAAGCTTGGAAAGGAGAGCATGTCTACGTCCAATATTGGTCTAGCCTTGCTAGCAGTTCCAACCACTTCGTACATGGCGATGTTGGCAACGACGATATTCCGCGCCGTGTCAATGCTATGCACGTGCAAGGCCCTTTCAACCAGTATTCTTATGATGCAGGGCTTTCTGGCAAAATGAAACAGTACGTGAACGGAACGTGGTACTATGACTTCTTATATGAGTGGCCAACCTGCTTTCAACTGAATCAGTGGGGTATGAATCCAAGTGGGCAGCCGGATCAAACCTTGATCATGGGAGATATTGATCTTGATATGATCCTCGATCGCCTACCTCCGGGGTCTCTACTCGATAATATCATCAACATCACTGATGTTCCTCCATCACCATACGCTGCTTGGAGAATTATGTTCAATGACGGAGACCTCACATACGCACTAGTACCTGTTGGAAACAGATGGAATCAACTAATTCTTCTGGTGCTTTTGGCTACTATTCCTTTGATCACCGCTGGTCTCACAATTTGGGCCTTTATCAAGTCTTTCTATGGTGTCAAATTCAATCAGATCGGTGTTGCTAAGAAGACAGCTCTTATTCCACTAGCCCTTAGACGGAAGTTCAAGAAAAGCCCTCAACTCAATGAGAAGGCCATGGTTTCCATGACTGAACTCTCAACCCCAAGGACCTCCGATCCTACCAGCCGAGAGGATGGTGTGGATCCTCTCCATGCAGATCTTGGTGGCCACCGCCGAAGCGTGTTGATTGCTACAATGGAGTACGATATTGAAGATTGGGAGATCAAGATCAAGATTGGAGGTCTTGGTGTGATGGCACAACTAATGGGTAAGAGTCTAGGACATCAAGATCTCATCTGGGTCATCCCTTGCGTTCAAGGAGTGGACTATCCTATCGATACACCGGTCGAGTCGATGTTCATCACAATTCTTGACAAGCAATATGAAATTCAGGTGCAGCTTCATGTGCTCCGCAACATCACCTATGTTTTGCTAGATGCTCCTATCTTCAGACAGCAATCAAAGAGCGAGCCCTACCCAGCCAGAATGGACGATCTCGAGTCTGCAATCTACTACTCTGCATGGAATCAGTGTATCGCACAAGCTATCGTCAGGTTTGATGTCAGCATCTACCACATCAACGATTACCACGGATCGTGTGCACCACTTTACTTGCTTCCTAGAGTTATACCTTGCGCCCTTTCACTGCACAACGCCGAATTTCAGGGTCTTTGGCCAATGCGAACTCCACAGGAGCGTGACGAGGTATGCAACGTATTCAACCTAGATCCGGCAATCGCCAAAACCTACGTGCAGTTTGGAGAGGTCTTTAATCTTCTCCACGCCGGTGCCAGTTATCTCAGAATCCACCAGAAGGGATTTGGAGCTGTTGGTGTGTCCAGAAAGTACGGGAAACGTAGTTTCGCACGTTATCCGATTTTCTGGGGTTTGAAAGAGATTGGATCGTTACCCAACCCAGATCCTACAGACACGGCACAGTGGGAAAGAGGAGCAGATGACAATATGGAAATCACTGTCGATCCAGAGTTCGAGGGAAAGAGACCGGAGCTGAAACGCCAAGCTCAGGAATGGGCAGGCTTGAAGCAAGATCCTGAAGCGCATTTGTTTGTGTTTGTTGGACGTTGGTCTATGCAGAAGGGTATTGATTTAATCGCTGATGTCTTCCCGGCTGTTCTGGAGCAGTATCCGCAAGTACAGTTGATCACCGTCGGACCAGTGATTGATTTGTATGGACGATTCGCTGCACTCAAATTGTCGAAGATGATGGAAGTGTAAGTCTCCCCAATTTGTCCCTGCTGATGCTTAACATAACTGACTATCCCAGCTACCCTGGACGCGTGTACTCAAAGCCTGAATTCACAGCATTGCCACCGTTCATCTTTTCTGGTTCTGAATTCGCTCTGATCCCCTCTCGTGATGAGCCTTTCGGTCTTGTCGCTGTTGAATTTGGACGAAAAGGTGCTTTGGGAGTCGGAGCCCGAGTCGGAGGTCTCGGTCAGATGCCAGGTTGGTGGTATACCGTAGAGTCAATGACTCCACAGCATTTGATGCGACAATTCAAGTCTGCTATCCATGATGCGCTAGGTTCATCAGAAAAAACGAGAGCAATGATGAGAGCACGATCGGCAAAACAAAGATTCCCTGTGGCGCAATGGGTGGAAGATCTGGACATTCTACAGTCGACGGCGATCAAGATATCCGAAGAAGAAAACTTTGACAAGCATGGTGGTATTATAGAAAGAGGGTTGAAATCCCCATCAATGAACAATTTAAGAACGCTTTTTGCCGGTGGCGCCAACTCTAGTCAGTTATCGGTCACCACTCGCTCAGTACGGCATACAAGCATGAACTCACAACATCTCACACCACAAACCCCTTCGGCACCCTGGACGCCTAGAGCTACCGCTCACGACAGTTGGACGCCTCCACGAGCTATGTCACCTAGTCCAGTCAACTCCCCACGCGCAGATGAAATGCTGCTTCCCCCTCCAATACTGGGTGGAGATCCAGATCCACTGAACCGAAGATTCTCCACGCTCAGTTATGATTCCGTTGCCGAAGGACGTGAAGATTTCGCCCTGCAACAGGTCGATCCATCGTTCACCGATGCCAGTGGAGTGTATCTCCGAGCATTCGAAAAGAAACTCGAGAGCATGGATCCAAAATCGGCAGGTCTCTGCATTGAAGAGAATCTCATCAAGAGTGAAAAGAGCTTCTTTAAGGATTATCGAGATGCAAAGATGGGAAACTCAACGCCTACTGGAAGCCGTGCTCCATCCATTATGGGCACTCGACCGGGAACGCCTACCAACGGATCGTTCTTCGAGCACTCACCTCATGCGAGTGTTGACTCAATTCCACAAGAAGATCTGTTGAGTGAGTTTCCCCTTGGTAGAGACTATAGGCCCCCTACAGGTCTGAAGAGAGTAATGCTTTATCGCATTGGAGATTGGCCCCTGTACTCCATACTACTTGCCTTCGGTCAATTGATTGCGGCCAACTCTTACCAAATCACATTGATCATTGGAGAAGTTGGAGAAACTGCCGAGCAACTGTACATTATCGCAAGTATCTACGCGTTCGGCTCCATAATGTGGTGGCTATTGTTCAGAAGATTCCAGTCAGTATACTGCCTGAGCATCCCCTTCGTATTTTACGGTATGGCATTCTTCCTAATTGGTATGGCTCCATTCGCTTCGAGTTATCCCCGCGGCTGGATCGACAACGTGGCAACTGGCGTCTACGCTGTGGCTTCCTCAAGTGGCTCTCTCTTCTTCGCACTCAACTTCGGTGATGAAGGAGGAGCGCCAATCAAGGATTGGGTACTTCGTGCCTGTATCGTCCAGGGTACCCAGCAGATTTATGTTTCTGCGCTATGGTACTGGGGATCCTCACTTGTGAAGTTGAGTTCCACTGGTGTCGCTGTCTCATCCACAACCGTTTCCGACAGCGTTAAGACCGCCATCACTATCCCTATCGCCGTTATCATGTGGGCTGTGGGGGTTGTGCTCCTCTTCGGATTACCAAAATACTATCGCCAAGTGCCTGGAAAGGTGCCATCTTTCTACAAATCCATATTCCGACGAAGGGTCATTCTCTGGTTCTTCATTTCTGTCATCATCCAGAACTACTGGCTCTCTGCACCATATGGTAGAAACTGGAGTTACCTATGGACTACCTCGCACGCACCTGGATGGGCTATCGCATTACTCATCGTCGGATTCTTCGTCGTAATTTGGACAATAATCCTCTACTTCTTCATCCAACTGTCGAAGTCTCACTCCTGGTTTCTTCCTGTTTTTGCCATCGGGCTCGGTGCTCCACGCTGGTGCCAAATGCTTTGGGGTACTTCAGCCGTCGGGCAATATCTTCCATGGGCTGGTTCTGCTGTTGCATCTTCTCTACTTGGGAGATGTCTCTGGCTATGGCTCGGAGTACTGGACGCTATTCAGGGTGTCGGGTTTGGTATGATTCTTTTGCAGACCATGACCAGATTCCACATTACCTTCACTCTCATCGCTGCCCAGGTATTCGGTTCCATTGCGACCATTCTCGCTCGTCTCACCGCACCGGACAATACGGGTCCTGGTGACGTCTTCCCCAATCTCGCGGTTGGCCATAGTGGCTTGGGTATTGCAGCCTTCTGGCTAGGACTGGTGATGCAAATCATCATCTGTATAGGTTTTGCCATGTTCTTCAGGAAGGAGCAGTTGAGCAAACCTTAGTCTGTCTTATTGAACGAAAAGCGTCGTTAATTTTGTCATCATTTGCGAAGAATGAAGCGAATCTCATGAATGTTTTCCTATTTGCTGTCGAATGGGAACGGCCATACATAATTTTCTTTTGTTGAATATTAGACATAGGATTTTGTACATGGTTATAGAGCAGCATGATCCGGAGTTTGGACAACAGTTGCCTACAGGGTGGTTGAGCTATGTATACCGGTTTGGGGTATAATGTTTACTTGAGTTTAACCGTATATAAGGATTAGGTAGTTTCTGTATTTATGAAATGATTCATACATATATTTTTGAGCACTTCCTATGTGAGGTCTAGTTCACCTATCTACAGGACTACTTCCAACTTTGCCCTTCTATAGACCATCTGGCATCTTAGTATATCTAGGTACTCTTAGCAGAGATAACACGATCTATAATTTTGGGCGTACCCCCTGAATATCCAGTATAGATTCAGTTAAATCTTCATCGCCGTCAACGATGGCTTTAAAAGCCTTGACATAGCCCTTCCGGGTCTCCTTATGCCCCTCACTAACAGTCGGATACTCTTGCACCTTAGCCAGCCCTTCCAATGCCTCATGCGTCCTTCCCTCGTTGGTCGTACCGCACAAGATAGTTATCTCACACGTCTCAAGACTTATCAGAAAACATGCGATTTGCTTCGACACCCCTATCTTCAGCCCAGCTCTCTCCAATAAGTAATCGGGACCATCAAGGGCATCAAAACTGCTTAATATGTGCCCCCAAGGCGTCTATGCATCCCATTCCAGTGACAGTACTCGCGAACATCTCTGTCGCAGGTGAAGAGAGGATACGGTAGGCTAGTAGGATACACAGGATTTGGCTTGTCAACTGTGTTGTGGGTGAAGCGATTATGCACTGCGACAGGCTTGATGTTACATATCTTACAGTTGACGCAGTGATTTGAGATCGGTGTTCGATTCCTAGCGAGCCGAGCTTGGATGGCATGAGAGTCTCCGTGGCATTCCAGGCTGTGAGAGTATCTTCCATATCTGCGTAGAGCTAGTGCGACACCAGATAGTCGACGTAGCCAACTCCAAGATTACTGAGTGAAGATGCTATCGACTCTCGTACTTGCTCTGGGATGCTCTTGATATTGTCATACGGATACGGGGCCCGGCCTTTGCCTGGTTTGTATGGCGAGAACTCCGTTTGAATCTGCATATACCATCAGATCCAGTTTTGTGCTGGGAGGAGTTTGCGGTGCAACTACGTGCTGGAAACTTACATATAATTCAACTTGTTTTACAGCGCCAGTAGCCAGGACAGCCACAATGCCTTGCCCAACTAGAGCCTCTCGGTATTGAGACTTGATGCCTGCAGTATCGATAGTTCGAAAACCTGCTCAAAGTGCAGCTTCAATAAGCATAGGGGATGTCAAAGTTGACCGCACAGGGGCCTCCAACTTCAAAATATCAATAATACAACTTATTTTCTACCACATTATGGCTACACTAACGCCCTTAATTCGCCCAAGAGGAGTGAGTACGATACTATCAAGTGCGATCGTTTCTTTGATGCCTTTGATTTCAGAGAAAACGATACTTCTATCGGCGAGATCTGCAACTCGTTGGATTTCACCCTACCACCTGATACAGCGCGTGGATGGCTTTCGCAACGCGATTCACTTGGATCTCCAGCATTCAGGAGGGGGAAGACCAGAAAGCTTGCTTCTAGGCTTGGGCGGAATATCAAGATGTCTGCATCTGATATCGCAAAAGTAACGAACTCGAACGACCCCCTTCACGAGCAGCCATACCAGAAACAAGCCGAAACTCTCGAAAACAAGCCTTCTGCGCGTAGTTTACAGCGCCATACTGCTCGGAGTGGTGGGCGTCGGTACAAGAAGCCCTATTCTTTTGGCATCTCTAAGCCAAACAAGCTAAAACGCGTCAAATATGGCAAAGAGCACGAAGAAGCGACCCTTACCGGCTTATGGCAATACATATGGTCAACGGATGAGGTAGACTCCTAGTCAGTGAAGCTCCAGAATGCCGCGGAGAATGAGCTACGTTTCCTAGGGCAAGAGAGGTTTCTTAAAAAGACCAAGACCTCTGGTTTAGACGTTACTATCCATGTAGTCGCGGGAGCGTCGTAAAACGAAAAAGACAGGGTCATTTTCTACAAGGATCCAATAAAACCATCACAGAAGACCTACAAACCGCGTAGGCCACGGAAAACCATGACCTAACAGATGAAGAGTACAAGAAGCAAGTGGAAGAGTGGGAGGAAGCACAGCCAGTAGCAGAGGTTACACCTAAGAGAAACGCCATGTCACAAGAATCTTATGCTAAAAAACCCTTCCTAAGCATATCCAAGAGATTAAGGCCTTAGAAGAGCGATGTAGCCATCGATTTTGCCTCCAAGAGGATAAAGATCCTTCGCACGGGAATGGGTCTGTTAATAACCCGTGTGCGCGTCTTAAACGTGATGCAGATCTTAAAATACTTATCCATCCGGCACAATTGCCAGATCTGAATCCTATAGTCTATTTGGCAGATAATTCCGCAGTGATTACGTGGAGGGACGTGGCCTACGTAGCAGAGTTCAAGGAGTCTATTCAACTTGATAGGGGTAAATTTACAATCGCACAAACTCGGGAACGTATTAGAGAGATGACTTGGAGGTGTTGAAAGGTCCAGGAGCTTGAAGGAGGCAGAATAAGATCATCGTTATGGTGATATGTATAATATAATACATTTTGAAATTTATTAGTAGCCCCTGCGCGGTCAATTTTGACAGACACTGTAGAGAGTTGCGTTCTTATCAATTTTGAAGGCAGCGACATAAATGATTCTCTGGCAAGCTCTGAAATCGCGTAGAGTCTTCCATGCCTGTTTTCACACGCTGATACCCAGAGTAGTGAGTGATAAAGAGGCGATTCAGCGACAACTGCAACACTTGACCTGAGACTTATTTCAGGTAAGACTGCGCAGGTTTCAACTTCTTCAGGGAAGATCATGAATACTATGCGCTCGTATCACTTGATTCATCTCGTAGGCTATTGTACGTAGTCGTACAGCGAGGTGTCTCGCAATACAACCAACGCCAATGTGTATCTTTGTATTGCGCGTAGCTGTCATTAGTAAGTTGAGTAGCTTCGCGATCCAATGCCATCTCGCTGTTATTTATGAATGTCCTCGTGATAACTTCAAGCTTGACTGTTTGGGACAAGCTTCGCATTCCTCGTACATCTCCCTACTCAATTGGCTGCAGCATTTTGGTCAGTCGGCGGGAGAGCTTCATTCCGGGTCTGACGACTCGCGGGGCAATACAAGTTTCCGCTCAAGTCACATCTGTAGACTACATAACGGTAACCACGCTAGCTTTACGGTGTTTCGGCATGTTTCTGTCATCCTCTTTTCCTATTCTGTTTCTATATATACTTCTCCGTATTTGTAATACCCATCTCTGCGCATCGAAGTTACTGCAAGTACAAACAATTGCTGATAGTTTAATCTCTATTTGAGACGAGCCTTCATCCTATACATCTTGGAGTCTCTGGCGACTCAGAAGCAAATATTGGTTCATCTTAAGGCTGGAGCTTACGACAGGTTCGATTCTCATCGCTGTATAATAATTTACTCCCTTTTCAATAGGACACTTCCCAGCACAACTATTCTAGAGACCGTTTTGGCACATTGGCAGCGAGATATCCACGCATAGCATAACGGATACGATGTCTTCAATTCCTTTCAAAGCTTTGGCAGTGGCACCAGCCCTGTCCTCATATGTTCTCGTCCAACATCGGCCAGATGCTCTGCTATTTTCGCGGCCTACATACTTGGGGACATTTGTGCAGCTTTACTTCCTAGAATTCATAGTATGGGCAATATATAAGGTTATGCTGTATCCCAGATTCTTCTCTCCCATGCGCCATCTTCCAAAACCTCCTGGCGGGAGCTTCTGGAATGGACACTGGAAGCAAATAACAGAGAATGCTACGGGGCAGCCCATGATTGAATGGTATGCAATTCTGCTTGTTCCAGGCACGAGCCACGACTAATTCACATTCATAGGGTCAAGAACGTACCAAACAATGGAATCATACGATACAACGGCATGTTTAATAGCGAACGACTGCTGATCACCAACCCGAAGGCGTTGTCGGAGGTTCTGGTAACGAAAAACTACAACTTTGTCAAACCGGGGTATGTTACAACTTTCTTGGGAAGACTACTTGGGGTTGGCGTTCTACTGGCAGAAGGAGACGAACATAAACAGCAGCGGAAGAATCTAATGCCGGCATTTGCATTTCGACATATAAAGGATCTTTACCCGGTATTTTGGAACAAATCCAGAGATGCTGTCGTTCAAATGACGGAGGATTTTGAGAAAGCAGCAGTCAAGAATATTGAACAAGATGCACAATCACAATGGACCTTCGAGGTAGGAGAGTGGGCTAGTAGAGCCACTTTAGACAGTTCGTCATCTTTCTTCACCCCAGTATGCTGTCTGGAGATTGGTTCCAACGCCACACGTAATTGCTGAGGGAATTTCGTAGTATCAATGCTTGGTGGAATTCAACTTCAGGAATTTCTTACTGACATATTATACAGTCATAGGAATAGCTGCACTAGGTGAAGATTTTGGTTCCATCGCAGATCCCGATACCGAGCTCAGCAAAACCTACAGAATCGTGTTCAAGCCATCAAAAGCCGCTCAGTTGCTTGGTCTTCTGGGTCTGCTACTTCCAAGCTGGCTTGTGACGAGACTGCCGATCAAGCGAAATGGAGAGATCGAGGCCGCAGCTGCTATAATACGAGCCACTTGCCGCCAACGCATCAGAGATAAGAGGAACAAGCTGGAGAAGAACGCGTTGACTGACGTCGACATTTTGAGCATAGCATTGAAGAGTGGCGGCTTTTCAGAAGAGAATCTTGTGGATCAAATGATGACCTTCCTGGCAGCTGGCCATGAGACCACAGCAACAGCAATGACCTGGGCCATCTACATGCTATGTCTTAATCCCGACATCCAAACCCGACTACGGAATGAGATTCGAGAGAAGCTGCCTGGCCTAGAGGAGCAGTGTGATATTACGAGCCAAATCATCGACAACATGCCATACCTCAACGCAGTGTGCAACGAAGTACTCAGATATTACCCTCCCGTGCCTCTCACTATCAGAGATACATGTCGCGACACCACTATCGTTGGAGAGTTTGTACCAAAGGGCACCAGAGTCATACTCTGCCCATGGGCTATCAACAAAGATACCGCACAATGGGGACCAGATGCTGCCAAGTTCAATCCTGACCGATGGCTTTCTTCGCCAGCTAGCGCCAATGGTGGTGCTCCGAACAATTACTCTTTCTTGACATTCCTGCATGGTCCGAGATCGTGTATCGGACAGAAGTTTGCTCAGGCAGAGTTTGCGTGCTTGTTGGCGGCATGGGTAGGGAGATTTGAGTACACGCTGAAGAACGAGGAAGAGTATGATGAGAGGAATATATTGATCAAGGGCGGTGTCACAGCGAAACCGGAAAAGGGCCTGTTCGTAAAGGCTAAGGTGGTAGCGGGTTGGTAGGGAAGGGAGTGCTCATGGCGCGTAATATATTAGTGATAACATAAAGTCATATCACACAGATCAGATTTGAGTTGTGCATATTCTATTGGCTATTTGATTAGCTCTAACGAATAGTCAACGAATTCTGACAATTTTACCGTTTAATACATTGGGACCACTCCACGTGTTATTCTCATGCCGTAATCTGCAAACATCTCCATGTTCAACCAGAGATGTACTTGACGGAAACGAAGTTGCCATCGGCATAATACTATGACCGCGGCCGTCGAAGGCTGGTGCAGAGATGATAATAACATCCCCCATAGCCTGGGGCGTCATCAAGCCCGTAAACGTTAGGAGTCTCAGAAGCACGTCTGATGCAATGGCGAAGCTATCCTGACTGGTCGCTTCTATTACCTAATTACCATAGTATACTCTTGGGCAGACTTTTCATGAACATATAGCTATTGGGCGCGATTTAGCGATCCGGGAGGTCATCGCAACTACTGTCGACTGTAGCTGTTGGCAGTGCCTCGGCATATGCAGCTGTCACGGTAGAGGTGCTGCACATTAAGTTAGCTCTGGCAGTGAAACAGCTAAGAAAGGGGTTGAAGCCTATAAGCCGCTCCAGGGGCCGATTCAAACAAAATGCAGCATTGTGTCCAGTGTCCAGTGTCGGCTCTAGCTGCTGTTCACAGCTTCCACCCGCACATGTGAGCACAACTTGTTCGGAAGAGAACGAACTGTATGGATGCAATCTCGGTACTAGCGAAGACTCTAATTGCATGATCCTGGCACGAAGCCGACAATATAGTCCTCGAATCACAGTAGCGACGATACTAACGACGCCACTCAGGGTCTGGATCGCGACCAGGTCAAATCCGGGCTGACAAATATGCTCTTTTCTCCCCTTTGGCCCTTTGGGGCACAGCACATCTGCTAGAGGAAGAAAAGCCTCCAGAGAGGACGAAGCCAAGGCCGTCTCTGTGCCTGCTTTTTCCATTAACCGACTCTCGAGTTTTCCACAATCTAGAGGCCATTGCTCAATAGACGACTTCGGAGCCAGATGGAGTACTGGCAAGCGACTCCAAGTCTCATTTTAGTAGCTAGCTTCCTTGACATCAAGTTTCCCTCATGAATTCGGAGTCATAGCTGAATAAGAGCCAGTCAACTCGCGTACCTCCGTATTAAGAACATAGACTTCCAGTCTTTTTGGCAAGACTTGTAGGCAACCCCAGCAGGATAATTCCCGATCAAGTACGAAAGTTTCTCAGAAGTTGTGCGAGCAAGTCGATATGGTCTCTTGCAAAGGCCGAGCGACAACATCCCTTGAACAAGTTGAAAAGGAAGAACTGCACGACGTGACGAATGTCGGAGTTTCCTCGAAGTTCATCACACGGTGTACGTTGGGCTCTCCCAGTTGGTAATATGGCTCAATGTAGTGATAAACCGCCAATCGCCAAAGTGCCATTTGTTGCAGTGTTATCCTTGCTCGATCTTGCCAGACTTCAGTTTGCCAGTTCCACTCTTCTAGGCCATGCCATGCCAAGACAAGGCCACAGCCTCAGCAGAAAAAAGTCATTATCAAAGAATTTCAGACTCCTAAATAGCCCCTGAATAGGTAGTGAAGGACATTATGGTAGCACTTCCACCAATCAAGCGAGCTCTATTGCAAGATGACGATGGCGACGAGTCCTCTTCCATCTTTCACAGCTCTGGTTCCGAGTCCGATTCCCTCGATTCTCAAGGTTCGCGAAAACGCAGGAAGACCTTACAGACTCGAGACTTTGAGCCAGTCACCTCACAATTCTCTGCGCCTTCGCGTATAAAATCGAAGGCATCAGTTGCAGCGACGATATCAAACCATGTGAAGGAAGACATTGTGCTAGGAAATGCGGCAGTGAGTGCCTCAATACCGCTGGAGCAGCAGACATCATTCGCAGCGTTGAATGTGAAGCCATGGCTCGTTGGATCACTAGGTGCTATGGCTATCAAGAGGCCGACGGGAATCCAAAAACTTTGCATACCTGAGATATTGAAGGGGAGGGACTGTATTGGAGGAAGTAGGACCGGTTCCGGAAAGACCGTTGCATTTGCCGTTCCTATATTGCAGAAATGGGCTGAGGACCCTTTTGGGATATTTGCTCTGGTGCTCACTCCTACAAGGTACGTAATTTGAGTTCACATAGATTAGGTACGTGGCTAATGTCTTCGCAGAGAGCTTGCGTTACAAATCTTTGAACAATTCAAAGCGATATCATCTCCTCAGTCCCTAAAGGCTATTCTGATTACTGGTGGATCGGATATGCGACCACAAGCTACAGCATTAGCTTCACGACCACATGTTGTCATAGCTACACCGGGACGATTAGCAGACCACATCAGAACATCAGGTGAAGATACCATAATAGGCCTACGACGAGTACGCATGGTAGTTCTCGACGAGGCCGACCGAATGCTAGCAGATGGAGCCATGCTTCCCGACGTGGAAGAATGTCTCTCTGTACTTCCACCACCTACGAAGCGCCAGACTTTGCTTTTCACAGCTACTGTCACACCTGAAGTTCGTGCATTGAAGGAGATGCCAACTGCACCTGGGAAACAGCCGGTTTTCGTGTGCGAGGTTGATACCCAGACTTTGGCGATACCGGCGTCGCTGAAGCAAATGTATCTTCAAATTCCCGTCACTCATCGGGAACACTACCTTCATATGTTTTTGCTTACGGGACAGAATGTCTCTAAGTCTGTCATTTTGTTCTGTAATCATACCGCTACAGCCGATTATTTGACGCATCTTTTACGTCTACTCGAACATCGTGTGACGGCGCTGCACTCGAAGCTTCCTCAGCGGCAGCGTGTCGATAATCTGGGGCGCTTCCGCGCTGGCGCTGCTCGCATACTTGTCACAACAAACATCGCAGCCAGAGGCTTAGACATTCCGGAAGTAGGACTAGTGATCAACTACGACATCCCACGAGATCCAGATGACTACATCCACCGCGTCGGACGTACAGCAAGAGCCGGAAGAAAAGGCGAATCGGTTACCTTCGTGGGGCAAAGAGACGTAAACTTAGTCCTCGCCATCGAGACTAGAGTAGGTAGAAAGATGCTTCTGTGGAAGGAAGATGATGGCCATGGAGAGAATGTGAATCTGGAAGCGCGTGTTATTGGAGATGCGCTGAAACTGGTGGGACAGAAGAAGCGCGAGGCAATGTTGGAGATTGAGGAAGGTCGTGAAGTGGGCGGGAAGAGGAAGAGGGGATTGCAGAAGTTGAAAAAGTAGATGAGTGGAATATGATGCCCCCTCCCACCTTTCTCATCTGTTGTGTGAGCTGTAGTAGTGATCAACTGAAGCTGGGTAGTTTACACGGCTAGCTAGCTAAGGGCTCAGGAGGCGTGACCTCGATCGGCCCGCGAACACGGCATGCAGGAGAAATCCAATAGAATGCACTTGAGGAGAATGAAGTATAGACAGTGTTGGTACGGAATTTCATGCAAACCTGGAAACAGGTACCACATGATGTGTTTGATACTGCATTTCCGCACTCGAGCGGCAAACTCCAAGTCCATGACGCTGTATCAGGTGCGCAGCGTTGCAGCACGCACGCATACAGATCACACCAGTAGTAGATGGTGGGAGCAGACGTGTTGTTCATGGCTCGTCCTCTTATCTTTACCCGGTCCACAAAACAGGGATGCGTTGAGTCTGGCCGGTCCACCCCTCTTGTGCGAATTCAAAGTATTGATCGATAAAGATCTCAGACTTTGTGTTGACAACTTGACATGTTTTTGGCTGCTTCTTTACAGCTATAGCGCGTGTGTTGTTTACCATCTATTTGTTGTTGTACCTGAGAATTGATGTGCCGTCAGTCTCGTCATCGATGTCCTCTTATCTGAGATGGAAACCATTACGATCCCCTCACCTACTGCATTTCTTATGACCTGCCCAGCATTCGAATTCGAACCTCTCCCTCCTCCACCATCTCCCACGCCGCGCAAAGCAAGTACAAATACAAGAGCAACGGCAAATAGCAAGAAGAAAGAGAAGGATGGCGTGGTGAAGCCTAAGCAGAGTAAAAGCCGGAATGGTATGTTGGTCTGAGGACCTTCCTGTACAACCAACATGGAGGAGGGGTAGCTCGAAAATGTATGGCAAGGAAAACTATGAAGACTGACAACTGGCACAACAGGATGTATTACCTGCAAAACGAAACGGCTAAAGTGCGATGAGACAAAGCCGACATGTCACCATTGTCATAAACGTAACGTACCGTGTGGTGGGTACAAGAAGGACTTCAAATGGAGACCCTTCGAGGAAGCAACGCTTGTGAACAAGCCAGCAGGCCCCAGAACGAAACGAAGTATGGTAGTCGAGATCTGAGCATTATATGATGCAGGGCTAACTGCAAACCCATATGATAGATTCAATAGTTCTGGATAAACCTCCAGATTTTGCAGGACCTGGCAGTCCAGTCGCGTCTGAGGATCACTCGATCTCTAGCGAAGATAGACAAAGTATTCAGATGGAAGATACTTTCTTTGATGCCACAGCACCATTACCTCCGGTCCAGCAAGCAGTACTAGACATATCCTTCAACAATTCGCCTATTGCTGAACTAAGTACTCTATCATTCACAAAAAAGTCGCCAGGATCACATTACGATCCAGATCATGTTACAAGCAGCTTGAGTAGCCTCTTCGAAGACATTAATACGCAATCGCCCGGGCCGAGTTCCTCGGGTCAGTCTCCAAGATTGATAGACCTTCTACTCCCTAGCTCGGAACTCAAAGCTCGTCCTGGAAATGTTGTTGCTCCACCACTCATGACACCTCAAGCGGCGATAGAGTCTCAATTCACCTTCAATCCCATGATGGAAAAACAGCTTGATACTGTACCTCTAATACAGGATAAATCCGGTATGGGCGAGGGCATGGAAGGAATCATTCCAAGCACCATGGTCTCAGATATGGATATGTGGATGTCATTGAGAAGC
The DNA here is from genome assembly GCA_019669825.1 of Calycina marina. Lineage (NCBI taxonomy): Eukaryota > Fungi > Ascomycota > Leotiomycetes > Helotiales > Pezizellaceae > Calycina > Calycina marina. Next base: position 123,566 of record MU253751.1, read on the forward strand.
CAGCTACCAACAGCACTGTCTTCTTATTCGTCACCACGTGACGATCCCTTCAACAAGATATATCGTCAGCCAGATGTACAGCCAGGTAGTCCCGAGATGCTGATGCTGAGATTCGATAAGCAGACGTGTGGTATCTTGTCTGTGAAAGATGGACCCACTGAGAATCCATGGAGAACACTTGTATGGCCACTAGCGCGAGGCTCGCCGGCGTTGTATCATGCAATATCCTCCATGACTGCTTTTCATACCTCAAAAGCATTGCCTGTACTCAGAGTCGACGGCATGGAGCATATGCGGCAAAGTATTCACTACCTCGCTAGCGGCATCGATAAAATGCGGACAGATACTGCTCTCGCAACCACGCTCGTGCTTGCATTCTCAGAGTCGTGGGACCAGCATATAAGCACAGGAATTGAGCATTTGAGGGGAGCCAAGATTCTTGTAAACCAAGCTCTAATTTGCCATCAGAAGCGCAATCTTGCAGGCGATGACTTAGCAAGGCTCAAGTTCCTGTGCAATACCTGGGTATACATGGACGTGATTGCGCGACTAACATCGATTAATGTTGATGAGACTATAGAGTTTTGCCACGATGATGCATTATGGCCCTACAATGCGTCGCTTTGCCCATCCTCACCTACAACAACCAACACGGAACTAGATCCTTTGATGGGCTGTGCTGGAACACTATTCCCTCTCATAGGAAGAGTAGCAAACCTGTGTCGAAGAGTCAGAAAAGCTGCATCCAACTCGATTGCCATAATTTCGCAAGCGATTGAACTGAAAGAGGTCATTAAGCAATGGGAGCCACCTCCTGTATCTGCATTTGATCGTCCAGAAGATCCAACATCGGAGATTCAGCACGCTTTGCAGACTGCAGAAGCGTATCGCTATGCTGCCCTCCTATACCTTCATCAAGCTGTGCCGGAAATACCTTCGCCAACTGCTGCGCAACTCGCAAAGAAAGTGCTTGTATATCTTGCCACAGTGCCGTTGTCCTCGCGCCTAGTCATCGTGCAAATTTATCCTCTCCTAGCAGCTGGCTGTGAAGCTTGGGACACCGAAGACAGGCAGTGGGTGGAGTCGCGGTGGAATGCCATGTCGTTGCGTATGTGGATTGGAAATATTGATCGCTGTAAAGATGTGCAGAAGGAAGTCTGGGCCAGGCGTGATAAAGCTTGGATATTGAAGCTTGAGAAAGAGTCGAGGAAACGACCGGGACAGGATGCGGTTCCTGTGCATAGCGAAAGTTCAAAGCGACAATTTGAAGAAGAGCTGGCTATGGACGAAGTCTTCAGCTTCAGTGATCTGCTAGCAGGGAGTGGTGCCTCGACTTCCAAACGACCGATAACAAACGGCAATTTTGCTAGTCAAGAGAAAAGACGACGTGAGGGTTCAGAGGAGGATATGAACCCGGAGCTTACTGTCAGAGGAAGACTGCACTGGGTTGGGGTTATGACAGACTGGGGCTGGGAGAGTAAGCTATATTAAACTTCCCATACAACGCGCAGTCCTCATGCTAACTCCATCATATAGTTCTTCTAGGATGAACCACGCAATTGGCTCAATTATGCACCCGTAAGTACGTTATGAAATATGAGCTGGGAATTTTAGCGAGGCGTTTTGGAGCGCTGCTGCGATTCCAGGAGCCACTTTATGTACTGATTAGGATATTCGGAGGAATATATGTTGCAGCGGCTTCCGAGTATCGGCTTCCCGCTTACAAGAAGGCACGGAGGTGCGATGGGCAGCTTGCTATACTTTTCGAATCTTAACCTTTCATGCTAACGAGATCAACCGCAATGCATGGGAATGTGTCCTTGAATAATAAAGAAGACAGATCACAACAGAAAGCAACAAAGTTCTCGCTGGCTAAACGGAAAATGTTTACATTGCAACATATATGAGCCGCTGCGATAAATCATTGACATCGGATTAAGTAGACAGATATACTCGTAGATCACAATACCTAGCTCGTAGCAATGGGATGTTGGAAGCATTCAGTATTCTGGATTTGAAGTTCCATTGCCATTTGGATCATTTCTGGTATGTCCTGAAAATTGACAGGATGGATCATACAAGTCAAAGTGTATCCCCAGAGCATCTCACGAGCTGGTCCAAGGATATGCTATTATCATATTATGTTTGAACTGTCTTGCATCTCTCTTGTATGCCGCAGAAGCCGGCTTCTTAAGAGCCCTACCTAGTCTCGGCCAACATAGGAGCGCGAACCTTGACATCAGCCAACCGTCTACTGGGATTTCGAAAACCTGGCCTCTACAGGACATTGACCAGTACCTGCACTAAGAATGGCGATTCGCCAAGACTATGGAAACGTGGCTAGTAATTCAAGCCACGATGTTTGTTTCGAGCTACGTTGCGATTTGAAAGAACCAAGATTAATTGTCGATCTGGCCCTCCTGTGCATTCCTGGATTCTTTGACGCATAACATAAACTTTTTGGCGCATAACATAATCCGAGCGTCTGCATATCGTACCGCCAGCAAAGTTGGGGAACGCTTGGGTCCTACGCGCAAGCTCTACATCACAGAAAGTAGGCCCAGAAAGAAGTCGGACAAGCGTACAGAGCTTGTTCGGATGCTGAAAATACACCATGGTAGCTTCTACACTCGTTTAGTGAGGTATCTATCCTAACACATTGTAGAATTCCCTCTTCAACACCGCGCTCAAGCAATCTACCTCCCTGAAACGAGACCTCTCTTCCTCCGCAAGCCTCACACCCTCCCTACTAGGCCAGATCTCAGTCTCCCTGACCTCCTTCTCACGGACACTCGAGCAGTATGCCAACCTCGCTAAAAGCGAGCCCAATGCCGCCAAAAAGGAGAAGGCGGAAGAGCGCATAGTCTCGTTCCGCGCAGAACTACAATCTTTCAAAGAACAGCTCAAAGAGCTAAAACTGCAGAACGAAGAAGCGGAAGTGAAGCGCGATAGAGGAGAGCTATTAGGTCGACGGCCACATAATACAGCGACGCCTGATAACCCCTATGCAAATGCGAATCTACCACAGCAGACGAGTCAGTGGGCGCCGAGTTCAACTTCGGGAGGCCAGATGAACATGAATTCGGGAGATATGTCGCGGGAGAACCACGCTCTGAGGGAGCAAGATTTTTTCAGAAACACACACAGTGCATTGGATGAGTATCTGGCGAGAGGTCAGGCGGTGCTCGGGGATCTGGGACAGCAGAGGGAGATATTGAAGGGTACGCAGAAGAGACTGTATAGTGTCGCGAATACGCTAGGGGTCAGTGGAGACACGATACGCATGGTGGAGAGGCGAGCCAAGCAGGACAAATGGATCTTTGCGGGAGGAGTCGCTGCGTTCTTCGCGTTTGTTTGGTTGGTGCTGCATTATTTGCGGTAGTGTGGACAACGGAAGGGATTTCGGGAGGCTGCATGTTCTAAGGGTCTAGCAAGGTGTCTGGTGTTCTTGAGAGCTGCGTCTCATTATTTTGGCTCGTCTACGTGGTACTTGAGATTATGAATCTAATCTACGGGCTTTTGCATCATCGTCGGCCTGTTTCGTGGTGAGACGAGAGATGAGATCTGGAAAAGTGCCCTCCCCTTATCTGCTCCTCAACCAATATATATGGAACTACGCCGGCTTAGCTCTACATTATGGCGCTTGGTAGTCATCACTGCTCCTTGGCCGATCTGTAGAGGTTCTCTCTGCGTTGGTGATCCGTCCGCGACAGCTTCTCGTGTGGTTCCCGGAATCGCGCAGATAGAATCAGGATAGCACAGGTATATGTCGACAGGTGCAGAGAACATGCCACGTTTCATTTGTAAAGCGCTTTTTCGACAGGACAGCTGCTGCGACTTAACTGTCTATGGTACGTGTGGGCACTTCAGCAGAACGACGGTATTACTGGCATCGCTTGTCTCTACACTCTGTAGATGCAATCACTGCAAAGACTTTCACTCATGTTTACAATTTATAAACGAAGTTGCTACCGGAGCTTTTCAATCAAAATTGACAACGTTTGCGGAATTCACCCTCCTTTTCTTATCCTGCGTGAGCTTTAGATTCAACCAACTGCTCACCAGTCGCCGGTCACTTTCACCCATAAGTTGAGGATTTGACTTGTCTGTCTCATTCAGCCTGAATTTTCCTCTTCTTGTGATACACATTTCCGTGCGGAGTCTGACGTACAATCATTCTAAGACCATATCGTATATGTCGACGAGTAGCAGCATTCTGCTCGCCAAGGCCATCCAATCATCACTGCTGTAACTACCTACCTAATCAGCAGGAGAAGATATTTCTGGTACATCCATCGTCTCAATACATGATTACTGTGAATTTGATGAGTGACTGCGACTTTCGTCTTTCACTTTCACGCTAACACATACCTACTGAGTAAGTACAGCCTGCTCAGACCTCGTACCGACAAACTCAATAAGTTTGTGATTTACAAACAGCAATAGGGAGTGAATCATAATCAGATACAGCGAGTCTATATCATGGAAGCTGGGACAACTAAGAAGCCAATGCATAATCCAAACGCGTCTGTATCAGAGCCTCGCTAAGCGTTTCCATCATCCAAATTACACCAACTGCCGTTATAAAAGCTATACATATTTATATAGATGGAAGCTAACGTGCCATGATCCGTGGCTGGCCATCAGCCAAATTAGGTTTTCTATCTTAGCGTAATTTCTCAAGGTGAAGTAGGTATAACTAGGCAACGCTAGTCACTCGCTTATATAAAATGCTTTAATGAGTAAAAAATACTAGTCTGAAACGGGTGAAGTCCAAAGTTAGCTCCAATTAGGAGTAGCAAACTAGTGCGTTGCTAATATGCTAGCGCCTTAGCATAATCTATAAAAGCTCAAAGCCACTTTTTCTTTCTTCTTCTTATACAACATATACACAGCACCGAACGCGTCTAACGCGTACCATCTACCAACCCAACCAAAAACCGTGTATGTACATTACTTTGCTTTCTTGCTATTTCGGGGTTGTTTAGTATATTAATACTTATTGCTTTGCTTGTCCAGGTTGTGAAAATGACCAAAGTTTGTCTTGAGTGCAGCGCATTCTATTCACTTCAAGAAATTGAGTAAAGGCTGACAGTGGACAGCTCTAGAGTCAACACCTAAAGCAAACGCAGGAAAAATCACCATCTTACTGCTTCCTGTGGTACAGATTCAGAATATACGTTAAGTTAGCGCGTCAAGATTACCCCTGGCCTGCACCCTGTCGATCAACCACCTTGCAGAGGCCAAAGTCCAATAAACCAACACAATACGGATTGCACCCAACGAATATCACCATCACCTATGTGACTTCTTCTCTCGGTTAATATCGAAAAATAGGTAAGATGTGGAACGACCATCCACCAGACCTTGAAGTCGAAATATCAGTCCCACCAATGATCATTGACGAATCAGGTAAAGATCATGTGATGGAAGACAATAAAGCACCAGAAGAAGATAGCAATTCAACGATCGAAGTGAGGGAGGTTGAAGATGGAGATGACTTGATGAAGGTTGGTGAGGTAGAGCGAATTGTCGGAGAGAATGTAACTGCCCTCCCAGGCGATGGATTGAATTCTGCAAAGGAGTCCATTTCGGCGGACAACACTGTGATCACCAACGGTACCACTCAGGCATCAGAAACTCATCCTGCTATCAACAGGAAAATCAATGGCATCAGTCATTCTGATGATCCCAAGGATCCCCACGTCAGCGAATTGAATGGCCAAAGTAAGTATATGACAATTCGCGATTCTGTATCTATTAAAAGTGACTGAACTGATTTGTCCAGGCCGTTCAACACCGGGTGGATCAACAACCTCTCGAATATCTTCTAAACTGTCCAAGCGTAAAAACCCACCTCCCAGTTTTGAAGTTACGGAGGAAGTTGCACGAGTTACAGCAGTCTACAGCACCATCAGTCCAGATGCCGCGCAACGATTCTTTCGGGCGCAATGGCGAGCCGTCTTGTTTGAGCCATTCGATGAGGATTACTTGACGTTCATGCTTCGAGCAGGGCTAAAGAACTCGACTGAAAGAGTGGTCGAACGCCTTCTCAAGGATAGTGGTATCTTCAAGGAGAGTGTAATTGCTGCTGCCGCTAAACGTCCTGAGGTGCGCCATATCGTAATGAGTAATGCGCTTCTGGAAGAGTTACCACGAGCTGCTCTTGACAAAGCGCTTGAAAAGCGTATCAAGGATGTGCCAGCTCCTATTCTTTTGAAGTGGCTCTCTCAAGCAAGCAGACTCGGCTACACACCAGATGATGTTATCGAAATCGAGTCAGAATCGGAATCTGTCACCCCGGTCGTTGGTCCCACGATTGCAGCAATGTCACAAGCAGACAAGATCAGCTCTCAAGCTCAGCGCATTCATAAAGAGCAAAAGGTCGAGCAGCTAAAGCAACGATATGCTGCCGATGGTGCTTCCCGTACTAGTGACTCTCTGCTCGAGGAGCAAGAACGCAATTATGAAGCTCAGCGCTTGACTGGCACTGCTTCAGTTGTAAAAACAAGAAAACCATACACTTTCGCTAACAAGACGCAAAAGCCTCTGCCAGATGTCGGCGCCTCAGTTCAACCTGTCAATGGCATTTACATCTGTCCCTATTGCTCGAGAGCTATCAGAAGTTTGTCCGGCTATAACTTCCATGTTAGCAAGAAGGTTTGTACACAGGAGCTCCCATACGGCAAGTTCTTCTCCGACTATTGCGACAACTGCCAGAAAGGCTTCGTCGGAAAACAGGGACTGCTATATCATACGAAGAAGAATGTCTGCCGCGCTGAGGAAAACGAAACCCCAAGCGGCCCGATGTATATTGCACCAGCTCCAGGTATGACGGCTCTCTTCACGTCATCGGCTACAACAACAGGTTTCTCAGTAACGCCAGTACAAACTCAATCACCAGCACCAGCACCAGCATCAGCGTTTGTTCCTGTATCAGCATCAACTTCCACACCGGTCCTAGCTTATCGAGAGTCTCAGTCTCCTACCGATCAACTTAAGCAAGAAGCTGCAGATAAAACACCAACAATCCCTTTATCCACTGGCTCGGGTCTGGGTGTGTTTTCGTTCTCCCAAAAGCCCGTTCCTCAGGTTACCGATCGACCACACATGCCACGAACATCTAGTGGTTTTTCAAGTGGCACTCCCTTCCAGACACCCGAGGCACCCATTGCGATTCCCACTCGGATCCCGAAATCGACTGTGCTGTCTGCCGGCGATACTCCGGGTAGATTCTTTGGACCTGGGCAGCTCGCACTCGATAAGCGTGAGGAGATGGATGCTCGCCTTGAAGCTGCAGATCAGAAGTTTTTCGAAAACTTAGCAGCGCTGCCTGACACTTTGATTGACGAGTCTCGCGGTAAGAAAATTGCTTCCATGAAGCAAGGACTCGCTAGCAAGAAGTCCATGATTAGAAAGGAGTACGGAGTTACAGTTCGACAGAAGAAGAGGGCTAGGCCAGATGATGCAAACCTGACTACAAGCTCAACGCCAGCGAACAAGGCCCTTAAAGTTGACCATTCGCGAGGACCATCTTCTGCGCCACAAGCTTCAAAGCGACGACAGACCCCTGCGGAGCCAGAAGCCAGTTCTTTGCACCGATCTTCCCCTACTGTTCCTATCGTTCATGGATTCAGCCCTATTAATGTTTCACAACCACCAACTGCACCACCCGGATATATGACAATAGTACATTTGCCTGGTGAAAACTTCTACGGTATGGCCGGTTCGTCTCACCCTGAATCAGGTTACTACAACGGGGAAGTAAGTATGCGTCGGCGCAAGGAAGGCTCCGAGCGCGACAGTCCTCTCGCATCTGCCTGCTCATCGAGTGGCCTAGACATGGTTGAGGTCCGAAGTGAGGATGATGCCTCATCAATGGTCGCGCAAAAGCAGGCAAAGGCGGCGAAGAAGATCGTTATTGACAAGGGTACTCAGGCGAGATGGGAGGCTCTTCAGGGCAAGCAAAAGACTAATGGCCAAACCGCTGCTAGTAGCTCCAAGCTCTCATTTCATGCTGATAGTGCAGAAAATGATCATTCTATGGCCGATGCGCCAGCTCGGATATCTACTACAGTGATTGATATGTCGTCTGACAATGAAGATGGCGGCGCTCTTGTCGATACATCAGGAATTGCAGCGCACGACGAGGTTTTGCCTAGTGTTGAGAGTGTCGACGATGACTCTGATCTTACTTCACTTGCCGAGCCAGAGCATGAGCATGAGCATGAAGCCGGCGATGAGTCCACTGTCGAGGTTGAAGTCGAGCCGAAAATCGAACCCGTTGCTACCCGTGGTCTCAGAGCCAAACGTGGTGTTAAGGCCTGAGGTGAGGGGCTATTCATAACATACTTCATCCATGGAGCGGAGGATGCGTCACATCCCACTAATGCCTATGAATCTGGTTAGGTTGAGGAGCGTTTAGCGTTGCGTTGCTTGGAGGGACAGTACTGGGGAGTTTAGATGGGGTGTATGATCATACTGAGGAAGGAGGCTGCCCCTTTTTGCACCATAACTTCTTCATCAATTTATTTCCACAAGATGCATATTTCTGCAGCACTGGGTCAGGGAGAGCGAGGAGTTTTAAAGAGGAGTGGTGGATGGCTATGGCGTTCATGCATATGACTACCGCATGGCGTTCGACAAAAGAAAGAGTAGCTTGTAACTTTAGCTTTCGATATGCCGAAAAAGAATGTAGCAAAGGTCAGATTTTTGGAGTGATAATATCGATGCTCCTACTGTTTGAGACAATCTGCCTGGCTAATACTATGGGGTCTTGAAAAGCTGGCCTCAATCACGCCTAAGACCCAAAATATCATGAACCTTTTGATGTACTGGATATCGATCGCAGGAGTATTTGCCCCCCCCCCCCTGCTGTCAAGGGAGTGGACGATCCCAACTGTTGAACAGCGTGCATGGGATCTGCTTGCGAATCGACCATACTCGATCAAATCTAGATTACTCAACAGCTGGTCGATAGCAGCAAAGCTTGGCTCTGAATACTGTATGACCTCTGGAAATTGAAGATGATGAACTACTGTATGCGATACACTAAGAGACTTCGTGCTCCGGCGTAGCATAGCATAGCATAGCATAGCGTAGTCAGCTGCAACCTCAAGGTTCTATATTTGTGCAGTGCTAAAGCAGCCAATGATTTGATAATTTGATGATCTTGCATGCATAATCCATACGAGATGACAACTGGCAGGGGGGGCACAAACTCAATTAGCAGGAGGCACACAAACTTCTCCCAAGAAAACAGAACTCACCATGAACACACTGCTCTTCAACACCCGAACTACACTCGTTATACTGTGATGTGAATGATATGCACACAGAAGTTTACCTCAGCAGCGAGAACGACAGGTTGACCCACAATAGCTAGCCGAGAGCAGTCAACCTCACCTCTTCAACCACAGCCCGAAAACTTCACAGCACCAAACACACAACGCAACTTCTAAGGGGCGGAAGGCTTGGGTGCTTGGTTGGATGAGCAGATGCAACTCTCTGCTGAATTCATGGGCTGGGAAATACTTGGCTGTGATACATGATAGCAATTTAGCGAAGAATTATCAAGCAAAGAACGATTCGGCTCGATCCGCAGGCTTCAAGGACTACATCTTCCAAACAGGAATCAATTCGACAAGGAGAGAACATACTATCGACATGATGCGCTCGAAGCTCCTCCTTGTGCTGGTAAGCAGCGTTGCTCGTCTGGCATCTGCTGCCACAGCCGACGGACTTCTGGTCCCCTTCTCGACTCTCCCAGATTGCGCTGCTCTGTGCGGCCCTCTATTCGATGTTCAAGGCGCATGTGTTCCTCCAGCGGTTACAACAGCATCCAAGTCCTGCTTCTGTGCGGACTCCAGGCTCAAGGACTTCACAACCGGTACGGCTGGTGTGGAGAGTGTATGCGGTGATGCCAGTTGTCAGGATACGGACAGTCTGCAAGCGCTGGAGACTTGGTATCAAACCTTCTGCAATCTTGTTGTAACTTCAACGACCGCGGTGACCAGCGGAGCTGCAGGATCTACAGGAACTGGAACGATTTCTCCTAGTAGCCCAGCTGCTACAGTGTACCCTACATGGTGAGCCAAACCATTCCTTTCTTAGCCCTTTATGCTCCCTTTGACTTCCAAGTATATGTAACTGACATAGTCTGTAAAGGTTTGCAAGTCACTGGAAGTGGGTAATCATGCTGATCATCATGGTCATCGCGATCGTTGGTGGATGGATCGGCGCCGCCCTTCTTCGCAAGAGATATGTCAGGAAGCGTGACAAGGAGTATGAAATGCGCTCAGCCGTCGCCTGGGGTCCACATCAAACGCAAAGTGCCTCTGGTGGACTGGGAGACGGTGTTCTCGCCTCAGGTGCTGGTGACCACAGCAAAGAAGCTGGTGGGTCCACTATTTCAATTCCACCATTTTCAAAAGAAAGCAAAGGTGGCTGGCTGAGAAAAGACCGCACTTGAACGGCCAATGAGAACAGAAATGAAAAATGGCGTTGACGGATGTCAAGATATTGTATATGGGACTGTTTTTTTACGAAAAGCAAACGGCAGGCCTGGGGTCTGGCGTTTGGAACACTATGGAGGACGACTTACACTCTGGCGAGACGATTGCGGTCATCTCCCGAGCAGATGTTTTAGTACTAATGTGTAATAACTTTCAAGACTTCCACTTTACCGTTGGACCATGGTCTTATCGAGGAGGTTGGTGCTTCCCTTGATATTGATTGGTTGGCAATAGCGTGGTGAATCGCTTCCATTGGTATCTAGGTCTTCCGCACACTTCTCTAACTTTCTCCTCATCATAACAAACCAAATCTCAGATTCTGTACTCTCCTCGCCAAACCCTACACTCTATCTACCCATACTCTCACTTTCAAGTTCAAATTACACAGCCGGTTCACAGCCAGTATCAGACAGTTACTCTTTTCAAGTGTCGGCGACGAATTACACGTCGTTTTCTCCAGTTCTGGAGCCTCGACGCGCGCTTTACGGCGTCGCACCGCGTACACACAGAGAAGTACGTCCACACTCTGGTATGCGCACTTCCTCCTCCCTCTCCAGGAGTATGCGCTTCATGATCTCTAACATACCCGTCAGTTTGTCTTTGATACACGATCGCTACACGATCGCAGGCTTGAAGCTGCCACTCAATCAGCGTCAAGGCCTTTCAGAACCAAGAGGTACGTTTCTAGCTCCACCTTGACCTTAGCCTCCACCTCCACCTTTCCCTTCTATTCAATTGCGCAGTTTTATTGGAGATTGTCTCTACCTCCTTCATTTAACCCATAGCTCATCGCTGGCGCGCAATCAATACTGCGCGCCAACCTCTGCCCTCCTCCTTCAGCCGTCACCTCAACATCCTGTTTCACGGCTGATAATTGACGAAATCCTCTTGTATTTAGTTCCTCAAGCACCTTATCACGCCCTTCTCACCACTAGTTCAGTTTCTTACTTACTAAAGTCACATTTCGAGATGTCTTCCCGACAAACTGATAAGGCGGAAGGCCTCGACACCATTACCACACAATCTGCTCAAAGCTCGGCTCAACAACCTACCTCCAATCACACCCGAACCCAGACCAAGGATGACGAGATTGCTGAGCTGAAGATCCAAAATGCTGTTCCAAAGAACGAGCTCAACTACCTTGACCAAGCTCGTGAAGACGCTCTCAAGGGAACCATATACTTGACCAAGACACTTGTTTCACTTGGAACATTTGGGCTCGACATGAGTCTTTTCGGCGGTGAATCGAAGGCATGCAATCTCAAGGAGCTCAAGAACCTCCGCCTATGCGGTCCATCAGGTCTGTTCTACATCACCCTTCTTGGAGAAGAATGCAATGAATAACACGGCTGCAGATAACAACGTAGGCGATAAGCCAGTTGCAACAGTCACAAACTCCTCTGGATCGCCACTTGATCAATATTCTGGTCCAACCTTTTTGGATTCCTGGAAGGCTATCGCCAACCACGCTGCCGGAACCAATCAGGATATTGGAATCCACTCATTGAACGATGTTCTGCAATCTGAGTTAGGTGACGACGAGCAGGTTGGCAGTCAATTGAGCCGCATCGCTAGTATTCCCGCCGCTCCGGCCCCAACTGTTCGCGAGGTCGGATTCGCTGCTGGCGCCAGCTTCCGAGGTAATACATACGATAACAAGGCATCCGAGGATCAAGCCAATGGTCAATTGGTAATATAATCTCCCCTTACCAGTCCTATCATTGATACATGCTAACTTCTGGCAGCCAACCTCTTCATTAGTAGCTCCAACTGGTCCTAGAGCCGATCAGCGCTCTCTTCAACCGTTAAGCAACCAGGAGAGAGAAGATGCCATCCATCTCCATCGCCGCTCCGCTCCCGGTAAGGAAGCCAGAATGCTCCCTGAGGTGTTCCGTTACGGCGTATTTTACGAACCCGAAGACCACGATACTAACTTTATGCGTACCGTAGTCATCAGCAATATCTCAGCTGGTACCAAGCTTGGAGAAGTTCTCGCCAGGGTTCACGGAGGAGCAATTGTCAAGTCTCTCATGGGAAACACTATGACTCTCAGGGAAGGCATGACGGTTCTGATCCAGTTCGCAGATGAAGTTGCAGCCGACGACTACGTGTCCTACACTGCTAGTCGCCCATTGGCCTTTGGTCCGTTGCAGACACATGTTAACCTCCGCAAGCTCGACCTCCCAACCTATCCGAGTTTCGCCTTGACTCGCTCTATGAAGCAACATGGCCAGACTCGCTGTCTCGTGATCAAACAGTTCCCTGAGGATCAGGCAGTTGCAAAGCTAAAGCCCCTTGTCGCTTCTGGAAACCAGCACCGCTATGAGAATCTTCTCAACATCCATTTTGAGGGTGACAATCTTCATCTTGAGTTCAGCAGCGTCGGGGCCGCAGGCTCCATCTTTGGACTCTTATCAAACCGTCCTCCATACAGGTACCTTGAAATCGGATTCGAGCAAGACCCATGTGATGTACCAGTCGAAGACTTTGAGAACGCTCAAATTCAACACTCTCCAGTTTCTGCTGACCGCTATCATGGTGCTGAGTTTGGATCTGCATCTACTTCTTCTTCTATGGGCGAGCATGTGAACATCCCATCGCTCAATGGATCTGGTACCAAGTCTGAGGTCAGGTGGGCCGATGAGGTCTCAGAGTCCGAGAAGGGTGATGTGAGTGTTCCATGATTCTTCCAAATGACGTAGCTAACTTTATTCACAGTCCGCCACTGCTCGAGAGGTTTCCGCCCCAGAGGTGAAAGCTTCAGATATCGCCATCCCAGAGGTCTCTGTTCCCGAGGTTACCATTGCTGAGGTTTCGGCTCCTGCGGTCTCTGCAACTAGTGTTCCTGCGCGAGTCTTCCCTTTAGTTGACCATTTCGTCCAGGGAGATTTCTCTATGTACGACGTCTTTGGAGGTGGACCAGTCGCTACGCCAATCATCAATCTGGATGAGTACAATCTCCCTGATGGCTCTGACTCCGATCATGATGATAACAATAACCCATCACCTCCATCTGGTCACACCGTCGCCGTCGGACCGACCCTACTAGTCTACTACCAAGTCGAGGGTCCCATCAACCAGCGCCAGTGCCGTCAGTCTAGCTCTTGGGCCCGCCGACTCGAATCGTTGATGCCAGCCGTTCCAAAGCCCGCCGCCACAGCCATCGAGGGTGGTCTCTTAGCTCCCGCTAGTTACGAGACTCCTCTTCGTTAACACTTTGATTAAATGTTGCTTTTAGCATGACGAGGACAAGGCCGGCATTTTCTGCATCGTGGATTCGATGACTATTCTCGCCTGACGATGGCACAGCTCTTAGTGGAAGGCTGCACTGTCAGGCCGGCTCTTCTTTGTGGACAGGGAAGGAAGGCACTTATTTGTTTCTGATTTCCTGATTTTCTTTTCTTACCAAGTTTATCGCTACTCGCTACACACCCCATCGATTCCTCCGTTCATCTTACTTTTCTCTCTTCAGTCCCGACACCCAAAACACTCCAAAACGCAACTAAAAAAGTCGAAAACAGCAATCTACAAAAACAACTGTGGAATGTACTATCAGGGGAGAGGCATGGTCAGGAAAAGAAAAAAAACACGAAAACCGCCAAGAAAATCAGCGGTTTGGTGGTTGTATATCACGAGAAGTCTTGCTGAAGTGGAAAAATACTAGGTTCTCACACGCAGGAAGGCAGACAAGGAAGGCGATTTTAGGTGAACAGGGTGGAGGTTAGTTTACTGAATATTGCTGATATCAAGGATTATAAGTTGCAGTGGTTGGGCAAAGGGATGCCTATCCTCTTCAGGCATTATTGGATTGCGTTCGCGTCTTGAGCTTGGAGATGGGGTGTCCTTGTGCTAAAATGGTTTATGAAAAAGCTATGATGCCTCCTCACATTGATTGGTCTTTGCGTGATTTGATGTGTGATGTGATATGATTGACCTGTTCTAACTGGCTCCTTACACAACGAGCAGTTTTGAGGCTTCGTACGTCTTTTACAATGTCTTACCAGCTATGGTACATTTAAAAACACTCCAGGTAATAGCTCGTTTCTGTCTACGGTGTGATTGACGCCGTCTGTTCTTTGCTTGGACTACCCTAACATGGTCAGTTTCATATGAGTCCGTGTCCTGAGCTTGAATAAGGGCTTCCTGTGGTAGAGCAGTTTATAAACAAGCTATGAGGCGATACGTGATGTGTGATATAAGTGGCATGTTCTAGCCTTGGTCAACAACGGCTGCGCTAGAGAGTATTGCAAGCAGTTCTTGGACTTCGCTCGTTTACAATGTCTCACCAGCAGTGAGACATTTGAAATCCTTATAGCCTACAGTGTTTTTCTGCACGGCGTGACTGAGGTCGCCTGTGCCACGGGCTAAGTCAGTTCTTAAATTTCGCTCGTAGTTTATAATAGATGTCGTGTTGTCTCAACATCTGACTGTGTAACACGGTAAACCTTTAGATGCGCTGAGCTTGAAGAAGACTGTCTTATGGTAGACTAGTTTCTGGAATAGCTATGATGCCAGTTTAATTTGCGCGATGTGAGGTGATTTAGCCTGTTCAAACCAACTCCTCCGATAATACGAGCAGTTATGAAGCTCTACTCGTCGTTCCCAATATCTCACTAGCTATAAGACATTCAGATAGGTCTACCTACAACAAATTCCTGCTATTTTTTCTGATCTGACTGACCCCTTATCCTCTGCCACAAGAGTCTCCCAATCCCTCTCCTGCGCAGTCCGCATTTTCAAGAGCCGAAGAGATACGAACATGGATTCCTATCTGGGTCTCCTGATATGAGTAGGAGACGGCCATGCCAACCCCGACTAACCTATTGCACAGCAACATGGCAGTCCCTATTTCTCACTCCGGTACTTTAACAAATCCTGTTCCATCCCATTCCATTCTATCCCATTGGGCTCCATCGGGCAAGCCGTAACTAAGAAGGGAGGGAGCTGAAAACTTTGCCTCTAAAACAAATGAAAGTGATAGAAATATACCTGTCTGAATGTCTCACAGCTCCGAAAACCGGGTTGGGGGGCGTTGGAGATTTTATTAGCCCTGAGGATTTCAACGAGTTCGAAGAGCCCCAGATGCTGAAACGAAGCAGGATGCGGCTTACTACAGGACGATATGGAGTGTATGTGGAGGAACCTGTCCTTCCTGTGGCCTTAACTCACTTTCCCGGTGCTATGAGCAGTTCTTAGCGTTGTGCGTACAGTACTAGTCAACTGCTGTTTATCACTTCACTTGGCAGCACCTACGGATTAATTCCTACCACTTTTGAAAGACCAATTGAATCACAACCAATAAGATTAAATACGCGCTTGTTGGCCTATTTTAACCGCCTAGATCTCCTCTGTTATATACACTCAAAATCAAGAAAAACAGTCACAATATTTGGTATGCCAGCCATCTGCCGCAATACAGGCCCCAATCCTACTAGGCATACTGATACGCGCCTACTCTCTCCGAGATGTAGGATAGCTAAGTTGGAGCTCTCGCAACGATATTGAACTCGCGCTTTCACGCCAGCGAGTCAACCCCCTTTCACCGTTCGGCAGCATCTGCGACTTCGTTTTACTGCTCGATAAACCCTGGTGTACAGTAGCTGTACTCGTCCGACCAAATGCTGCCATTATGAACGAAACCGCCTCCGCATCAGAGTTTTCGCCCAACTATTGGCGCTACGCACGACTACGAACATATAGGATGAGGAGGATACAGCGGATATCGATTTAATAGCAATATCTCATGCCGATTCTTACGAGTCGGTAGATGCGGATCCCTACTACACTGCTCTCCTTTGCGAAGATGTCAACAACTTCACTTCCCTTTCCAAAACCTCCGGTATCTTCGATACGGTCGGCGTACCGCTCTCTACTCTACATACTCGCACCTTAGCCACGTTGGATACGAAGGGCTCCTCTCAATGAGCTTCCGGTGATTCCTCTCACTCGTTGCAATATTGGACCTGGCTATCGGACTTGACTAGACCTTTTCGTCTCGACAATTCAGTTACAATATATTCTGGCAGACCCTGACCTCGAACCCTAGGTGCCGAGGAATGAAGAAGAGGAGGATATATTGGTTGGCGGGACTACACAAAGACTACACAAAGGAATATACAAAGAATTCGTCGCCCCGAAGCTGAATTGAGAGATATATGGAGCTACGCCCTTTGGTTGTGTACTTCGGTACTTGGGCTCTCGCTCTATCTCTTGTACCAGTTTGGTTTTCAAGCTTTCCCTACGAGACAGCACACTTAAAGCCAACGTTTGGTTGGTTGGTAGTACGTAAACGGGTTAATATGCGTACTTTAAGTGCTAGGCCAAATGGATATTTGTAGAGGATATTCTACTTTGTGGAGGAAACTAGAAGGGATATAGAATAGAAGGTATACTATCCGAGGAATAGGTATCTGGCCTAGGCAAGAAGGCCAAAATTGTTACATAGCCTTTGGCTGATACAGCACTCTAATGGAATCATCATCATCATACTCTGATACAAAGCATCGAATAACCTTTTATCTAATGTGTCCCCTGCTGCTTGTAAATAAGACTCTAGACGCTGTCGACAATGTTCTGACTTCGATTTATCGGCAGCGACGTCAAGAAACATCTTTACAACCCTAGTTTTCAGGTGCCACCAGATATGTTCGATTGGGTTGAGATCCGGGGAGTATGGCGGCCACATATCGACTAATTTGATTACCCTCTCTGAGAACCATGCCTTCCTTCACCTTTCGTGCTGTATGATACGAGGCACTATCCTGCATAGCTTGTCTATTCCTATCAGTCACCCTTAAAGGAGTTCGTTGTGGTGGCATATTGGTGTTGTATTATAAAGGTTGTAATATGGAGGCTCGCGAATTTTCGTGATTTTCGCGAAATCGGTTAACAGCCGTTACACGTGACTGTAGTGTATAATATGGCATTAGTTATAAGGCGTAGGTTGCGGTGTCTCACCAGCTGTCAGACATTGACATAGGTCAACCTATGCAGCGAATTCTTATCGTTTTTGCTGTCTACGGCGTGACTCTGTAGCCTGAAATTTCACGAGAGACTGAAAGTGATGATTGTGAGATACACAAAGCGGATGGGAGTTCATGACAGCAAGTGCTCAACCATGGAAGTCTGAGCAGAGATAGTTCCTCTACTCGCAAATAAGCACCCAAGCGCCCCATAGAGCTGCTACCTCAATCACTACTTCAAGACATCCTATACAAAACTCCACCCAATCTCCGCAGAAAACATTGCTAATTCTCATATCTATTGTGAGTCAAGCGATTCCAGGTATCGCACACACCAAGCCATCATTAACATCTACCATCTATGCAGCGACCTGATCTGCTGGAAGTTAGATACGGACTTCGTGGATAGATACAAAAGGGTTTGTCGCAATGACTGTTCCTACAACACCAACCATCATCACCCATCTCCCTGTAGATGAACGTCTCCATCGTTTTCGTTTTCATTCTCTTGTTCGCGGAGACGTCCTGAAAACAGACCACACAACCTGATGCTGTATCAGGCCGGGATGAAGGCTTCCAGAAGACAACCTGATGCTTGCGTCATCTGCAATCGCGATTGCTGCCGCGATTGCTGCCGCGAACAAGCAAGCGCTTCACATGCATTCTAGAAAGCGCGATGCGTGCACTGCTCGTGTTTGTCAAAGTACTTCCCTTGGCATACATTCGATCAGTACCTCAATTTCCACCTTTATACGTACTACTCGCCGGCCCCCTACGCACCGGCACAAACGGGGCATCAATTGCTCCCCATTGCGTAAAGCCGATGTTCGACGGCAGCGGCGGAACAAAGTCATCGTGCTCAAGAATTCCCGGGATCTGCATGTTGAAGCCATTAGTCATGGCCATGGGCAGGTCCGAGTAGTCGGCATCAAGTGGACCGACGTAGCCGTCGACACCGAAGAAATTGTTCATCTCCCAGGATGCGGGGATGGGCTCTTTCTGGAACCAGGAGTTCACGGCTACTTCGACGCCAGGTTGCGATGCTGTGGCGTCCTTGGCGGGATAGAGGTTTTGCAGATGCTGCTGTGTTGTTGGTGGCTGGAAGACTTCGGTGGCTCTGTGGTCTGTTTGAAATGGATCGGGGGTGGTTTCGACTATGCCGACGATCTTGGAGAGCTGGAGAGATACTTGTATCAAGACCTTGAAAGTTGGACACAGCTTTGTGCTTTGCATAGCGCTTGTGACATCACGGACTACCTTGATCCTGGCTCCATCTTCACTGCTTGTTTCGAGATGATCCAAGGGTCTGGCGAGGAAGTCAAGCGCGAGTATGAAAACGGCATGGTAGACATAATAGGCGTCCATCCATGCTACACCGTCAAACAGCCCAATCGTGAGGAGCTCGTGCAGCAAAATGGCAGTCTTCCGTGATGATGTCCCACAGGAGTGACTGAGATCAAGTTCTTCTTTGTCCAGATCTTGAGAACGCACGTGTTTTCCAAGTCTTCTTGCTAGTTGCACACTGACCTTGCGAAGGAGGAACGGCCGGGTGACAAGTGCTTGGATGTGGTGGAATTGAGCGTGGAGCAGAATGACCGCCCGATGATGTTTCGGAGGATGAGAAGGGTGCTCGAGTTGCAGATGGGCCGGCAGGCTGTTATGCCAAGCGTCAAGATCCATGAGGAACTGTATGGCAACATCAACCTTGGTAAAATCGCCGTGCTTTGAGCCGCCACTTGCAGCATATATTCTGCGTCTGATTTCTGACATCAGCTTGGTCAGACGGACGGAATACTCAACGTAACCCAGCGGTACGGAATGATTATCATCGAGTAAAGACTCATTGGGAAAATTGACATTCACTTCGGTGTCATCAATTGCGCAGGGTCGCCCGAGTATTGCACACTGATACTGCTCGAAACTATAAGTCGTCCACCAGACACGTTTTCGGATTTCTCGCTCCACGTCATCAAATCCGCCCGAAGTTCCACCTCGATGCATGCCTAAAGCCATCGCCATTCTTGAAGCGCAGCCGAGCAACATGAACGCAGAATTGCGTTCGGTGCAATTGTGTTGGTACAACTGCAGCAGAAGCAAGGCTTGAACGTTGACGAGAGTCGTAGCACTGATTAGCTGATGCATCTTGTCCTGAACAAGGTCAAGATAATGCCGCTGTATTTGGGCCGATTGCACCATATCACGATCTTCAAGCGCCTGTGCACCAAAAACCATCATCATACTGAGGCAGCAAAGCCAACCTGGCTCGACATTCCTGACTAGCGTACTAGGACGTGACCACATGTCATTGTAACGCACTTCAAACGTCTTACGGTGAAGAACGAGGTAGTTGTGATGAATGTTGTCGAAATATGCGTTGATGAAGGCGTCCGAAACCTCCCTTTCCGGAAAGAGGGAAAGAAGCGTCATTCTCTTGGAGGATTTCGGCTTCATGGCGGTCACAGCAGATGTTGACCGAGGACCGTTAGTTCCAGCGCTTTGCGGCTTTTTTGGAAGTGGCCGTCGATTGATGGCATGGCTTCCCTGATCCGAATTCGAATCGGATTCATCTTTGTTTATCGGTTCCAGAGCCTTGCTCCAGTTCGAGCCAGCGAATTCAGCAGAGATCTTTGCACGCTCATCGTCGAGCTGGTTCTTCAGAGCAGAATTGAACTTGGCCACCATATTCCTGACTATCAGGACGAAGCCGAAACTACTGGACGGACCAATGTAGTGGCTAGGTCCACGAGGCAGCGGAACGAGCTTTTCCTCTACCACGGGTTCCGTCGGTGACTGAGGCGTCTCTTTACTCGCACTTGTCGCACTGACGGTTGACGGATCAGGAGATGCGCCTAGAATGTTTGGGTTGCTAAAGACATCATCCATGGGCACATGCTCGTCTGACGTGGGAAGATTGATGCCGCGCGCTTTGGCGATAGCACACAGCGTGTTTATATCGCTCGTATCTTCTTGTGAGAAAATACTCTTGACCAGAGAATCCAAAACTCGGTAGCGGATGCTCAGGGTTTCAACACTGCCATAAATTCTCGTCTTCCTCGGCAGCGTTGATTTACATTCGACTACAGCGTCCAGGCAGGCCTGACATGCATCGTGGGCATCACTTCCCACGGGCCTGATACATCGAATTCGTCGTTTTTTGCATCTATCACAAGATACTAATGCCCTTCTTCTGAGATGGTCTGCTACCCGAGCTTTCCCTCCAGCAGTCGGCGCCCTTTTGGGAGTCCCTTCCATTGAGCCCCCGGCGATCTACCTAATGGAATAGAGAATACAGCAACATAGGATTGATTGTTATAATGCAACCTCGTGATGTAGATCACGTAGCAAACGGCTGCAGTAAAGGAAAAGTTGTTGTTGGACTACGGTATGAAATCGATATAGTTTTAGTTGTTCTGCTGTCTTGTCTAGGTAATAATGGAAATGATGAACACTTCACTTCAGCTGAAAAAGACCTTTCCGCTTTGGTGGGTAGCGTGATGGAGTATGCGTGGCAATGCAATCTTTCGTGACTAGTGCTGCGGTCTCGCCCTGGCGGTTTCTGCGATTTAGATCTTATCATCATCTGGGATTTCCCCTAACGACTCGTCGCTGGAGACCACAGACTTGGAAGAAAGAAAGTGAGTGAGTGCTGCATTGTAGCATGATTGGGTAGGTAGGTACTGTGCATATTGAGACATCACTGCAAGAATCCCCCACCAGATCAAGTCTCTCTTCATACTAATCCCCCCCAAATTTCCAGCTTGGAATGCAAAATTGGCGTAGTCTTCTATAGGACTAGCGCCTTGGAAGATATTTACTTCCCCAAGATTTCCAATTCCTAACAAAGAGCAAAGATGCACTCATCTTCTTTCAGCATGTAACGTTGCTTTGTTGACAATCTATCTGTTGACGATATTGTAGTCCAGTCATGCCAGTTTGAGTAGCAACTGCATATTTCTGTGGGTGTCGCTAACCATCATCTTGAACATACATATCATGCTTTGGTCACCCTCTTCAAGGCCTAAGCCCTTGGCGTATCCAGCCGCTTCTTGTTATAAGAACGACCTCATGTCCTCGAGAGAATGTACCCTTGGATTGTGTCCTGACTACACTCACGTCCTCTGCCCGTATGACGCCCAATACCCTTGGAGCGAGTCAACACGATGGCCAGTTGAACGATGCATCACCGAACCCCGAGAATGGAGTAACATCTCATGATGATGAGAAATATCTGCAGCAAGCGAAAGATGTGAGCGCGGATGGCTCAAGACCAAAGCTCGATGGCCATGGACTTCCACTTGTTCCGCAGCCAAGTCACTTCAAGGATGATCCTTTGGTAGGTCACTTCCTACTGACCATCTATGCCGGTGATGTTAACCACAACTCCTGTCCAGAACTGGCCATCTTGGTTGAAATGGGCAGTGCTTATCCAAGTAGGAACCATGGCATTCCTTGGACCTTACAATGCAGCACTGGTGAACCCAAGTCTTGTCCTGCTTGGCAAAGGGGTCGGTGTTGATTCGCGAATCGCAGCTTACAGCACCACCAGTACAATCGTGTTGGGCGGAGTGTCTCCATTCCTATGGACTCCGCTAAGCAATGTCTACGGTCGAAGACCCGTTACGTTATTGGCGACTTTCATTACCATTCTAGGCGGCATTAGTTCTGCCATCTCAAACAATTTCTCAACGCTGCTAGGAACGAGAATAATGACCGGGTTCGGGTTCGGAGGTATGATGTCGATTGGAACATCGTGCGTCAACGATCTATTCTTTTTGCATGAGCGAGGAGCAAAGACGGGGATCTACAGCGTGCTAGTAACGAATGGCGCGCATGTTGCATTATTAGGTATGTGATGTACTACCTCTGTACACGCAGCTGCAGGTACCCGGAGGACAGAAAACTCAACGCCTTGCACGCATCCATTCATGACTGACTGCATTGCTAACGGTGCTTCCAGTGGGTGGCTATCTTGCTGAGGAAAAGGGATGGCAGTGGGATTACTGGCTCGGTGCTTTGACAACCTCGGCGTCGTTCATCGTCGCTCTCCTCCTCTTCCCAGAGACGCTCTTTTCTCGGGACCCAAAGTTTCTCTCTGGCCGCACGACCGAAAGGTCATATCTGAAGATGCTCTTCTCGTTTCGCGACAACATGATTCCCGGACGCACCCTCCACGCCGGCGACTTTCTACAGTCGCTGTGCATGCTAAAATACCCGTCCATCGTCTTCCCGTTCTTCTACTATATGTGGGCTTGGACATTTATCAACGTCATGCCTGCTGTCTCGCTGGCCACCATCTACACCGACTTCTACGGCCTAAAAAGTGGTGCCATCGGTGCATGTCTCGGCGTCTCCCTAACCACTGGCAGCATATTGGGAGAATGCTTCGCCGGTCGAGCAAGCGACTACCTCATGTACCGGCTGGCCAAGAGGAACAATGACGTCCGCGTCCCAGAATACCGGCTCTACCTCTGCTATCTCAGCGCATTCTTCATGCCCGCCGGCCTCGTTATTTTCGGCTGCACCGTCGGCCGAACAGGCTACGTTATCCCGCTGATCGGCCTCTCTGTTGGTGTCTTCGGTCTGCAGATAGCGAGCACCTGTCTGTACGCCTACGTTTCCGACTGCTACAAGCCGCAGACGCCCGAGAGCGGCGTCCTGTTCAATCTCAGCCGTGGGCTCAGCTTCTTCGTTGGCTACTTCGCGCTGCCGTATGCAGACTCGGCCGGGTTTCCGGCGGCCTGGGGAACTTTTGCGGCGGTGCTGGTGGTCTTTTTCATTCCCATAGTTGCACTTATGATATGGGGCGAGCGGTGGCGGCATAGGCTTGGAGAACCAGCGTTTCACAGACATATGTAGCTATGTTCAATCGTCACCTAGGCATGAATGCTTTGAGAACTTCGCACAAAGGAGGAGAGCTTATTACGGGACTTGACACCAGACAACTCGTCGTGCCGCTGTACATACCGTCTTGGGGCCAGTCCCACGAGATGCAAGTCAAGTAACACAGCGGTTCAGATAGCCACTTGCAAAAGAGCAACCTACCTCCCCAGAGGTCCGCAAGAGCTCGAGAACAACCCAGCAAAACTCCAGAGCTATCACGCTCCGCAGCCATTTAGAACTCTGGCCGCGATTTTTAAAGACGTGTATACAAAAAGATTTAGCACGGTTTCTCTATTCTTAAGTGCTCCGGTTTTATTTAGTCGTTTCAAGTTCAGGGGTGAGAATACACCTCAGCTTCGCCCTACGCAAAGGATCTATCGAGTCGAGATAGAATTCGAGATCACCTGAGGTGGTGCAAAACCTTTGTTACGCTCTCGAGAGGTTTGGAATCTGGATGTACATGATATACAGGGCGAAGTATATTCATGGTAAGAAGGATCTGAATGTTGTCTGAGAGATATAGCGGGTATAGATGCTTGACTTCTGATCGAGTGTACCAATGGACGGAATGATGCAGCGTGGGTTGTAATTGAGCTGTGGTTGTTGTCGGGACTCAGCCATGAGGATGTACACAAAGACAATCCCATTCAACTCTATCTCTAGCTAGTATCTATTCTATCGTGCTCGGGATACTCGGTAATTTTACTCATTCCAACCTTGTCTTTACAACAATTTCAGCTATCCTTTCCAGGGAAGCGTGCCGGGCTCAACGCACCCACATATACGGGGAACAGAACACCTTGTCGCTTGCTTGTTTCTTTGCAAGTCAGCATATATATAAATACGTCAAAGACCGAAATACCCCTACTTTCATAAAAAAGGACCCTAATGTCACTGTTTTGAGAAAACAGGACCCGATTGCCCCTGTTTTGAAATTTGATCACTGATGCACATATTCATACGAAACTTGTCACATTAATACTAGCACTACCGCATGAGAATTGTGGAGGCAATAACAGAAAAGTATGTAATGATATGCGCCATATATGTACTCAGTTATTGCACCTAAAAGTTATGGTGTTCGCCATTTTCGTCTGCCATATGCAACAGAATTGGTGGGGTCTTAGCAGCGGGAAGCTTTAAGCATTTAGCCGACGCTAAGCCCCGCACCAGCTTCCATCGTGCGATCATTACCCCACCAAAATATTCTCTTTTTCGTATGCTACAGCCTTACTAACACCTGCTCACTACTAAGAAACCATACAATTCTACAATTACAGCTGGTACCTATCCTTCAATACACTATCATATTTCATTCAAGAAAGTCCTAAGCTAATTCGACGCGTTGTGTAGGAGAAACTGTACAATCCAATTGCGAGCACGACACAACGCGCTTTACCGCACAATACTTATCCGTCACATCAGAATGTCTTCGCAGCGCAGCACACAACAGTGCGGCTCCAAGCGCAGTCCTCAATGCCTAGAAGACGTTACAATTGAGAAGGAAGTAGTTACGAACAAGGTCACGATAGTCACAGTTGGTCAGGAGTGGAACGATGGGAAGACAGCCGCGTGGGAGGTCAAAAAAGCCGTGATGGATCGAGGCGAGTCGTGGGGAGACCGTACACATATAGACCCTAGTAGAATGGTTCTGAGGTGTAAGGACGTCAATTTCACGTTCTATATGCGATTAATCATGTCGAAAAAGACTATAAAGGCCCATTTGAAGAGCTTTATACACCATGATTGTCCTCCCACTACACACCAGAAGTTCGAGACAGCGAATTCTGCGAAATACATCGGAGACCACCACAAACGCGTCATCTCCACCGAGCGCAAGGTCAAGCCAAAAAACACTCGTGGCCATGGAAGCCACCTATTACGGCCACGAACCAATACCCAAAAAGTAAGCGTACCGGGCGAGAATCCATGTATTGAGGAACATAGATGGATCGGAGTATGCTGGCTTTACACTTCTTTCAGATTATCTCGAAATACTTAAGCGAGCAGATCTAGACACATACACGAATATACGCCTGGACCAGGATACGATGGCCTTCCAGGCCCTATTCATTGCTTTAGCTCCACCCAGAAAGGAATTTACGGGCCTCCGACACTTCTGGGGGGTCGACGCACTCATACATGTCAGCGATATCGCATGGTTCTATGTGTTACTGTTGGAATTGACGCAAATGGGGAAATTCTACCTATTTGCTGGGGAGTGGTACCGATTAAGAATGAATTCTGGTGGAAGTGGTATCTTGGGAACCAAGGGCTGGCTTTCCCTGAGATGAAGGATCTAGACTACGAAGTAATAGCTATTAGCGATCGAGAGAAGGGTCTCCAGAACGCTGTTAAGCATGTCTTTCCTTATATTGACCACTCTTTCTACTGCCAACATATTGCAGATAATATACAGGCAAAATTTGGGAAACTCTCAAGAGATCTCTTCAGACCAAATGCACGAGCAAAGACTCCAAAATGCTACCACAACAATCTCGATAAGCTCAAGGAGCACAAGAAGTCGACCTACGATTACTTCAAGAAGATCAAGCCTAAGGTCTACTGCCGTGCCTTCTTCGAAAGATCTAGATTTAATCACGACACTAATAATATCACCGAGGGAGTGAATGGGATGTGGACAGAATACAGAGATTTGCCCCTATTGAGGATGTTAAATCAGATTCGCACAGACGCTATGAAGCGACTATATTCTCGAAGGCAATCGCCAAGAGCAAGTATCTAGCCAATGCGGTTTTCCAGAGATACAAGGATTTGGCCCAGGAAGTCTCTAACTTCGAGGTCACTCAAACAAGCGCCAGCGTCTTCCAGGTTGAGGATAGGGCTGGTAATGGTCGACGAATTTTTGATATTACCGCCAAGACTTGTTCGTGTGGCCTTTTTCAAGAGATGAAAGCACCTTGCAACTGTACGCTTGCAACAATAAAACACCATGGTGGCGATCCTTTGTCTCTATTTGATGACAAGTATACTCTTCTCGCCTTCCACACATAAATTCCATGTTCAGCCATATTTGATGGACAACTTGCTGCCAGATGAGTCTGTCAAGCCTGCTATCGTTACTCGCTTGCCTGGGCGCCCTGGTACAAAGTGTATTGCGAAAAGAAAGAAGGGAAGTAGACGTAATAAGTGCTTTATCTGCAAGAAGAGAAACGGACACAATTCGGCCACTTGTGATCAGCAGCCTATTCCCGACAGCAGCTCAGGAGAGGAAGAAGACGCTGAGGATGATACATCGGATCCCTCTTCAACGTTGGAGCCCGAGAATGAAGCAGAAGAGGGGGAAGAGCCTGCGGACTTCACTGACTGGCTAGACGATATCATTGACGAGTTTCCTGAGTTGAATCTGAAGCAGCAAAGATCCTTGGCCTTCGCCCGTCGAGTGAAGGCCTTTGCAGATCGCAAGGGAACGGTGTATTGGAAGAGGATGACTATCCACTGGATATAGGATATAAAGGAGGACTCTCCCAATGAATTAGCACGCTTAATCGACCCCGATTTCGATCATCCTCTTTCTCCTGATCGACCGGTTCAAAGAGACGAGAGGGATATTATACATATCTCTAGCGATGAATCGAGTATCACTTCCCTTAGAGATACACCTGAACGCGATACGCCTCCGAATCTATCACCTTTGCCAATCCATACTAGACTACAAACTCTGACCGAGTTAAATTTGATACTATCACGAAGCCCTGGTTACTGGAAGAAGATTCGTGTAGATAACGCTACATCTAAGCGTAGCGCCCCGCCAAAGAAGACCCAGAATAAACAGCTTGATATCAGCAAGGTAGATGAGGCAGATGAGCCTGAATTAGATAAGGGAGATAATGAGGAGGCATGTGGGAAGTGTCGAGGATGCCAGCGCCAGCGCTCAAGCTAGAACGGTTTTGATTACATTACAGAGGATGAATTAGAGCAGCAGATCGCAGACGATGAAGATGAAATGCGACGCTAGAAGGCCCCGTGAGGACGCTCTGTGCCTAAGATGTATTTGCTACGGGATCACAAGGGCGAAATTCTAATACCTGAACGTCTAAGCCATGCAGCTCGCAAGCTATATCCTCAAACTGACTCCACTAAGGACTGGACAAGGTATTCGGGAGACGACTAGCAAAGCTTACGATGTGAGGCCAACGCTCTCCTACCGCAACCCACGGGTGCGAGAAATTGCATTGCAAGGCAACCACAAATGCTGATGCGAGCGTCCATACGGCTAGCAGGACAATCGATGCGCGCAGAAGTTGCTGGTCCAGATTCTGGGGCGTGATTTGTAGCAAGGGCAATGCTATCGACACCTTTGACGCACTTACAGTAGGAATAAACATTAGGTTACTGATATAGTACATCCGGTAAACGGTCAGCAAATGCTCTTGGACAAACCCCCAACATGTATATCTACCTGTCGTATCTGCTTCTGGAATGCCTATGGGATCAGCTCGATGGACTTTCCCGAGCCTTTTGCACAAGCTCCGAGTATGATGATGTATGAATATATGTAAGCTAGAATCTGCGCAGCTCGAGATAGAGGTTGACTGGGGAAGTGTATGTTCTATTGATATCAGTAGAAAGCTTTCGTTCATCCCGAGGAGCTTTGTATGGAGGCTAAACCGAGTGGAAAGCTTGATGGTGCCGAAGATCACAATCCAGGATAGCCCGATTTCAGTGGCCATGATAATCCAAGCAGAATGATCGCTCTCGGCGACTACTGAAAATGTATGGTATTGTCCCGCCCGAACGGAAGGTACGCTCGATATGGCTATTGAGAACACTTCTCAAATTTTGACTAGAGGCTTGCTGAAGTTGAATTCTTGCTAGCAAGACGATCTCCAGAACTCTAGACGAGGGTGGTACCAGCCAGAGTCTCCAGAAATAAGATATAACTAGACTAAGGGAGAGGGAAATTGAGTATGTACCAGGTTCGAGGAACTGCCTGACGGTGTCCTAACACTTATTTGATTTCCAAGCCGAAGACCCTGCACAGTGCTGGGATTTGCGAGTACTTCAGTTGCGAGTTAGGAGGTCTTGCTGCCGTGGGTTGACCGAACACCGTCGCTACGTAGCCGTAGCTGACTAAACTAACTGCACAGACTATTCACGTTCATGTTGACGGATGGCGGCACCGACACGTTGTTCTGGGGCCTGATTGTTGCATCACTGGGGATGACGCTGGTGTATGTGGTTTTGGCGGAAATGGCATCCATGTGGGTCAAGTCACACTCCTAAATTTTCAGCTACAACTAACAGCTTCCTAGGTGTCCCACCGTAAATACTACTGGGTATCTGAGTACTCACCGCCGAGGGTTCAGAAGCTGCTGCGATACATCGTTGGTAAGTCAACTCCTCCTCAGTCAGGGAAAGCGCGCTGATAGACGCTGAAAGGCTGGCGTTGCGCCATTGGGTGACAGGTTTACCTAGCTGGATCGTGCTTCATGATCACGTTCAATGCGGAAGGCTATATATGGAAGTCTTACCAAGGCACGCTCTTGACTATCGCACTCATCAGTTTCGTCATCGTCTCCAACACGGTTCTGTCGACGCGACTGCTTCTCATTGAAGGCACAGTGTTGATCTTGCATCTGGTGGTGATCTTCTACATTATTATCCCGCTGTGGATGTTAGCGCCGAGGGCATCGCTGCATGTATTGACTGGGTTTACTGACTATGTCGGCTGGTCGAGTAGGGGATTGTCTGATGAGTGTGTAGCAGCTTTCTGGGAGTTCTGGTAGCGAAATTGCCGGCAATGTTCTGATAGCTATGATTGGTTTGACGACGCCTGATTATCCTCGTGGGCTACGATTTCTCTGCGAACATGTGTAAGTAGCGCATGTCCCATGAAATCGAAGAACTAACTGCTACTTACAGCTGAGTAGGTTCGATATGCATCTCTTACACCAACAAAAGCCATCATGTCTGCTATCGCAGCCAACCCTATCCTGAGGATAATCATCGCCGTCACCTAGTCTTTACCATGGGCTACATCAACAGCATGTCTTTACCGTCCATTTCTATCAACAACACACCACCCACTAACTAACCCCCATAGTCTTTACCATGGGCTACATCAACAGCATGTCTTTACCGTCCATTTCTATCAACAACACACCACCCACTAACTAACCCCCATAGTCTCTCCACACAAAACTCAACCCCTTCATACAAGTCTCCTGCAATGCCACCCGCATTCACGCTGGCACCAACCCCATGACGGCCCTTGTTATCATACTAATCACCTCCTGCTGCGTCATCGAAGTCACCACCGCCTCACGCCAAATCTGATCTTTCGCATGGGACGGCAACCTCTCCTTCTCCGCCTACCTCTCTGTCATGCCGCTCGGCTGGTACCTGCAGCTGCGCATCTTCAGCGTCTCCTTCATCCCCACTCGGCTCATCCGTCACCCTCAATCTCATCAACTCGCTCGGCGGCGTCTCCATCCTCGGTTTTTACTTTATCACCATCCGAAATCTTTGCATCTGGGTTGTTTACTGAGGTGTCTCAGGTGTATAAAGGTGCTGCCGAGTCTAGGATGATAGTTGATGGTGACCACGATTAGAGTTTGGGCTTGATGACTCATGGCAGTGCAAAGCCAGCTACTCGTAACCACCAGGCGAGAGCGCACAAAGGCTGACTAGATCCAGAGTAATATTACGATCACAGGAATAGGGAATATAGAGATATGTATGATGCCAACTAGGCGGAAATAGTTTCAAATTCCGATACCAGAGCTAAATTATCATTCCACCAGGACTCCGAAGTATTGTGCACCTAATTCGCCGACACTTCTCGTGGGTCAGCCCATTTATGTACTACTTGGAGCCAGCCCTGCCGTGCCTTTCAGATTTCGGCACATTGCTTTTCTTGCCAGGTATCATCTAGCTTATAGGCCCAACGAGACCCATAGCAACCGTTACACCTCTGAAATTTGGTGAAAGGGTCCAAGTCCTCGTAGGTGATGTATTGCTGGATCTGTTTCTTCAAGGTCCGACAGCCATTGAATGCAAGCGACTCATCCAAATGAGCTTGCCAGGCTTCGTCGATGGAGTTGGTGAAAAAGCCTGTGAGGGACATTTCAGTGAGAGACAGATGCTCAGCTAGGTGGATAAACAAGCTGATCCAGAAACCAGATCCATGGGCGTTGGCCGGCAAACTTGTGCGTTTTGGTCGGTCACCCCATTGCCGATGTCCTTGTACGGAATTATGTTTCAGGGCCGCAAACAGTTTCTAACGCGGTTGCCACCCAGTCAGTCAGTATAAGACATATGCACAAGTCGTTGTGCAGATCAAGGCCCAGATGCCATATTACGTACCATCAGTGTGCTCCTGTAATTTCTTCAGTAATTAAGCTATTCACCTCCATGAACTAGTTTGGGATCGGCTTCGAGAAAAACATTGTTGACAGCTATCCAACTATTCCTGAATCGTGTAAACGATTGAAGAAACGGAGCATTGCAATAGGTCTGTTTTGAGTACCTCAATGTCATAGGTAGACATAGCTTTGCGTGAAATGTAGGAAAGTGATTCAAGTGGACTTGACTGGCGATGATGATGATTATTTCCGTCCTGTGAGGTCTCCCGAAGGGTATAAGGACGTGCTAAGCTAGCGGTTTATATACAGGAATACACCAGAAAGCAGATCGTGGGATAGGCCAGAGGGGTCTGACAGGTGGCTATAATACAAAGAGACTACCCCCTCCGTGCAGGCTAGTTATAGGAGAGAACAAGAGGAGGCTAGCCCCAAGGAATTGTTATACAAAGTATACTGAGATATTTCGACGCCCGTAAGTAACTAGTTCAGCAGTCTGTTAAACTAAGGGGAGAGCTTTTAGACTAAATAGAAACGAAGAGAAAAGATAAATTCGAGAAATTCGCTGCGCAGGTGGCAAAAGAATAAAGGAAAGGAAGAAGCTAATACAGTAGAGTGCTCGTTAGACTTCAATACAGATCTTCATAAAGAAGCCTGTAATTCGTATGAACTTTTCAAAGTCCTCCGGAGATGACAGGACTTGACTGGCGAGACGTATTGAAGAGTTCTGCAATTTTACCATTATCGTAGTGCATATGAGAGAGCGTGAAAGGTCCGCGAAAGAATTCCCAAGATGTTTCCATGTTTTCTTGTAGGACAGCATCATTCTCTCATCAGAATGCCAGTCACAGTATTCATTCGAGCATTGCAAAAGCTGCGCTTCACTGGATTTAGATATTTCGTCTCTGATCAAGCGATGGACGGGATCTTCATGGTCGGGAGGGTTGCGTTCGTATGACCATCTGAGATGGTGATACTGCAGCACATCATGATGTTTTCCTTCCGGGCGCGAGCTGGAAAAGTTGTGTTCAAAGAGCCTTCCCTCGAAGTGGATGGTTCTCACATGCTCTTGGATGACTTGACTGTGGAGCATATCATCAGAAATCCTCCACTTTGAAAGCACATACGGCACGACGTTACTCATTGCAAATATGTGTCGCCACAGGAATCGATCCAGAAAACTTACTGGCTGGCGATGCGCTGAGCCTGGATAGCGCTTTTGTAGTGAGTCTTGAGATAGACCGTACTGAAGGGTTGTTGGGCAGCAGTGTCATGAAAACCGTGGCATACTAATCAAAGATTTCTGAAGAGCGGCCTCGCTACATACTCGAAAATGTGGTGGTAGACTTCTTGTGGGAAGACTCCTGTCATTTCTGTGGTCGAGCAGATAGATACCCTATATCCGAAGTAGGTGTTGACTAGGCATTGCTTCGAGGACGGCAGTTCTAATGAGGTCTGACTCTAAAAATTCACCATTGTCTCGGTATACTTAGGAACATCTGGCAGACCGTCATGAATGTTGAGACCTTACCAGGGAACTTGAGGGAAGGCAGTGAAGTCTTAATGTTGCAGAGTAGCAAAGCCTTGGCGCTCTCAAGCTGGCGCTAATGCTTCATTAGCGTCCTCGCGTCTCACTTGATACAAGACGAAGCTTTCCCTAGGTTCTACTCATCAACAAACAGCATCAATCACCAACAATTATCAAAGCCGTGGAACAATCGAAATTCGATCGTCTTGGTCTTCGGCATCGAACGAATCAATCAAATATCCCATCTAAGCCGAACAGTAAGCCAATTCGACGCGCTATCCTATTGCAGAACTGCACTAACAGGTCGCAAACAGCAACTCTCAACCTCAATCATGGTTATGTCTGTAGCAGCCAAGATGAAGATGGCCGCTGGTCGCGAGAAGACCCTGAAAACCCGCAAGGCGAAGAAGGAGGCCGCTCGCAAGCGCGCCGCTGTCGCTCGTGAGGCTCGATTTAGCAAGCCTGTCACGGAGAAGAAGAAAACCACTACTCCCAAGAAGTGAAGTGGCTTCGAAGCTCAACTTGTGGCGCATATGGTGGGGAAAGTAAATGACGGTTTATGAATGCATGGGAGTTTATGGGACATGCGACTTCAACGCTCAGATCGCGCACAATGGTGATCAGTCACATTTGGTCGGGTTCCAACAAACAATGGAATGGGTGGAGTATGGCGTTGAGTTTTCTTGATTATATTTACTCGGGCCGGTCTGATAGGGGGTTGGCCTTGCATCTCGACAATAGAATGATTGGAGTGTGCATTATAGGTTGACTTTTCCGGGTGGCTTATACACATATATACGCGTGGAATGGTCCATACGGATATCTGTGAAGCAATCTAGTTACGGAACGTATCTCAACTTCTCTGCTGACCCTTCTCTCTTGGGTTGTTGAAGTAGTCCTAGTATTTTCTAGTTTCCGAGGGAGTACGAATCTTGCTTAAGTAGCCTACTACCATGGACTCATCACAACTTGCTCGCTCAACAAAACTGGCACATACGTAGCAATCACAATGACACACGTCTAATTATTCCACAGATGAATGATCCTTCTTTTGACTGCCAGAGACTTTGACGATAACCGTGGCTTTCTGAAATGGTAGAGCTACTCTGACCGCAATGGGCAAATGAAGTGCGATACTCACTCGTGTACCACGTCACACTCTGAATTCATGAGATTCAGTGAGAAAGCCAGAGGACGATTGTAAGCTGCAATTAGATTATACATTTCGGTAAAAACTACGGGATGCAACGAGGTATAGTTGCTTGCTATGCTACGCATCAAAATTTCCACCATTTTACTCTTCAACAAAACCCATACCACCTTCCTCATCCCGCACAATGTTTCTGTTGATAGCAGCTCTCATCAACTCTTGACTGGCAACCTCCTTCTCGCCTGTGAAAGGATCCCACTCAAGGCCTTCCTTCAGCCACATCCGTCTCAGATAAGCTCTCAGCTCCCTATCTTCTGGCACAACTCTTATCCATTCTGGTTGGAAGCCTTCCGCACCCCTCTCCGTTCCAGCATTTCGCAACACCCCTAAGTAAATCACGACAAAAGATACGTCTTGAATCGAGAGCATGTTCACCTTGAGTCATATGGCTGATCTCCCAGACTTAGCGCTTATTTTGATCATCTATGACTTCATCGCCTTTCATGCCTTTACCGGAGTCTTTAGTGGGATATCTACGTACGAAATAGCGCTTACCTTTCTCAGGAGGAGCTCTTGTCCACATCTGAGCATACGTCTGGTATGCGAGGGCTCGCTGATTCTGCAAACCTAGGTGGTAAATGATCTGTACCATGTCTGCTCTATCAGCAGCAGCAAGTGCTTCAGCAGTCAGTAAAAGGCCATGAGCTCGAAAAAGACTGGGATAGCATCTCTACCTCGAGTCTTGATGAGGAAGGTGACTGCGATTATTAGTCGAAAGGGTTGATGTGTAAGCCGTTCTTGGATGAGGCCAAATTCCGGAGCGGACAGCTTGGGAAACGATATACAGGAAACAGTTGCTCTTGTTATTCGTGGTATACGTGGGGATTTCGGTGCATTTGACACTTTTGCGGGTGAAGTAGTAGGAGAGAAGAACCGTGATTTCGAAGGAGCCTTTTTCTTCTTCGTTGCTGGCTTCATCACAGGGATCTCTCGGTTCACGAACGAATCATTCCCATCTAATGATGCATAGACCGGCTTGGAAGATCCATCGATTGATGACTGGATCACAGGGTCAAAAGCTATTTCTGAAAGCTCAACTTTGATAGAAGGCTTTTTGCCTAGCAAAATTTGACCTGCCTGATGCAATGGATTTGAAATGTGCTCGAACAGGGTGGGGGCTGGTGCTTCTCGCCTTGAGCCTTCTTCTACTTCGTGGATTACGCTCTGCGGTTCTAAGTTGCTGGAAAATCCCGGTTGACCACTATCAGCACCCTGTTTATCGTTGGGCGCTTCTTGGCTCATTCCAATATTATGCGAGGCAGTAAAAGATCTAATGATTTTAGGGGGGCTGGCATGAATTTTTTTTTTCATTTTCAGGGGAACCGTCTGGTAGATGCCTTGACGAATGATGTGATTCATGGCCATCGCCAGGAAGGTTGTCATTTTGAAGATGCGAAGCGACCACTTCCTTCCGACGTCTGCTGTTTCGTCTGGAGACATCCATAGCTTTGCCCGTCGCAGACTCTGGCGAGAAGAAATTTGACCGCGATTTAGACTGACTCTCGATCCTAGTTCGAGGCTGAGTTGTAGTTTTTGTTGCACTAACTGCTTTCCTTGTGGGCCGGGATGCTTTAGCTGGCGTCGTGTTTTCTTCTTCAGACTCCGAGAATTCGAACGTTGCTTTTGGCTTCTCGGCGTTAGGCAATTTGCCTGCGGAATTTCGTAGTCGAAGTTCAGACTTGACTGTGGCGCGGGAACCTGAGTGAACACCGACTATACGCGATAGTGTTTCTGCATCCTCATCTGTCTCCGTGAGGTGCAGAAATGCTGCATGGGTTGCTTCGATTTCAGTGCTAGCCTTACTTCTACTTTGCAACTGAGTTCCAATTGATCGCTGGGACGAAAGTTGAACGTCCGGTATATTCTATGTCGGATGATGGCTGGGCCTGAGCAACTGTGATTTTCCCGCTGTATCGAGCCGCTGTAGAATATCTGGGGTCAGACTGTTGAGAATCGGCAGAAATACCAGGCGTTCTCTAAGGGGGTTCTTGGGATGGAGTAGTGTGCCTGCGAAGGGCACGAATTACAGCTCCAGTCAAGTCATCAGCTTCTGGAGAGTGAGAAGGTGCTCTGTTTCGAGTACTGTCAAATCGCCCGCTGTGATTTTGAGGCTGTCATGAGACTCTGGAGTATAAATTCTCTGGGTAATTTCCCGCCTCACTCTTACTGGTTTTATTAGAGCGCCGAGAAGCTATGTCGTCCGAAGATCGAGCGGCTACTTTTTTCTTGGTACTGGCAAGGTTTCCTTTGCTACTTCGTGGTTGGGACGAGACCTTGAACGATAAGATTTCCGAACAGTCTTTTGATTTGTTTATATCAATGGCTCCAGGGGATGTGCTGTTTGGAATAGAGATCTCTATTCTTTTCTGAGAATTAGAAATCACTTCACTGCGAAAATGTGGTTGGGCTAGAGCTCAGGGCGACAGGGATTCAAAGCTGTTGCTCGATTCGCTCCTTTCACGGCGCCCCGAGGTTGCATCGCCTGGGGATGGGGTTTATACTCTATATTGAGAACTTCCGACCTTTCTACTTTGACTTCTAGGCTGAGAAGATGCTTCGAGTGACAGAAACTATGAGTAGGTGCGCGTCTTCCTCCTGGTAAGGCGTCTAGATGTAGACCTGCGCCGGCTCGATGAACTAGAAATAGCATTTGGTCGGCGTGAATCGTTGTGTTCGTCTAATTTGGCTTTCTGAAATCTTACTGTGGAATGATGAGGCAGATTTGATATACTCATGCGGCGGGTCGACGTGTGTGTAGCATCGTTATGCGAGATACGTCTTATTTTTCTTACTGCCTCGACTTGATTTGCGAACTGGCTAGTTGAACCGAGTTTCTGAGACACAGGTCTGAAAACCGCCGAAGGAATATAATCACTACTATCAGAATAGTCGTCCAGAATCGGTGCTTCAAGTTCCTTTTTAGCAGGAGCCCAAGGTTTCGATGCATCCATCACCACCAGAGTGCCCAAAAGCGATATTATGGAGCTCTCTATTGGGCTGTGATCCTCATGTGATATTGGCAACACATCTTCTGGATCCAACTCAATATTGACGCTTTTCATGATATGGTCTTCAGACCTAATATCCAAGATGTCGTTACCAGTCAAGAGCGCCTAGTGATAAAGATATCGAAGTTAGCTTGCTCTATACGTTGAGTTTTAAGGATGGACGCAGATTATAGGAGTAAACAACTCAAAAGGGAGACACGCTCCGAAATGTCTTTGGAGCGGCTGCCTCCTGCAGCTGCACTATACAGAGGGACGGAAACTCGGAAATTTTCATACCTGGTCGCTCAAGACTAGGAGGCTTTTCCCGACCGGTTTAATGACGGGTCACCTGGCTCTGACAATTTTCGAGAACTGGTTCTTCGTCCCCGGTCACCTCGAGGCCGTTTAGGCTTTGTTGTATTGGCATTAGGCAGCTCGTAAAGAGTTCCCGCGGTGTCTTTGGTAGAATTAGAATCGTCGTTGTTGCCGTTACTTACTACCAACGAAAGAACAGGAGCTTCGTATACTTGTGAATCAGACAAGTTAACGAGAGTCGATGCATTGGCGAGGGTATCAGTGGCCTGCTGGATTCGCTTGGTGTCGCACAGCAGCTTTCTGGACGACTCTACAGGTCCCTTGGCTTGCTGACGCTTTGGAGCAGGAAGCTCGCCATCATGGCTTGTGGAAAGAACATCAGTTGTCGCCGATAGACGATTCTTATTCCGCTTCTTAGGCGTCGCCCGCTTCTTTGACGACTTCTGTTCCACTGTAGTAGCTATAGCACTCGACTCGAGTGTAGCTGCTTTAGATTCCTCATGTTGCAAAACCGGCACTGTCAAGCATGAGATGACTGCATTGTCCGCACTACTTGGTTCTGGAGGAAGCAAACTCTTTTGGTCTAGATTACTCGGTTTCTGTAAGGTTGTTCCGATGTGTTTTTGAGCCTTTTTGTGCTTCTTCCACTGACTTTTGCTCATGTGTTCTGGTCTGGGTCCCCAGACGCTCACATCTTCGGATTTTGACGGCACTGACGAGAAAGCTTTTGGTAGGTTTCCATCACCTTTCGATTGATCGTCAACAGGATCTGAAGAAGTTGCAAGGTGCACGGCCACCGACAGCTGTGATTGGCCAAAAGCCTTTCCGTCAATGGGCTTTTGCGTGGTTTCCTCAACATCGTCACTGGGCCGTTTACGCTTTCGATCTTCAATCACAGCCTTCATCTCTGTTTTGTTTTGCGCTTCTTCAAGCGCTTTTCTTGCTCTGATGCAGGTCTGCGAAAGCTTTAACAATTCTTTCTTCTTCGCATTCGTCGCCGTGTAAGCTGGTTGCGCTGGATCGTAACCAGGGTAAACGTCAACTGCCTCCCTTAATAAAGGCCCAGGTCGTAAATCAATGTCGTGTCTTTTCTCAGATTCGACATCTCCTTTCCTACGACGTTTGAATATAGCTCTTGCTTTTCCTACCTCCACCTTAGCTTTATTTCGTTTCATCCCGCGACTCTTCGCAAACGCGTAGACTTCCTTCTCGAAAACAGCTCTATAATGCTCGGATTCACAGCTGCTGGTCTTAAATAGAAGTGGGTGTTGCTCGACGAACTCCTCAACAGCCGCAACCTCATCTTGTGTGGTGTCTTTGACGACTGGTTGCATACCGAGCTCCCTTCGAATAGGCTCATCTGCTAGCTCTATAAGAGGAAGTCCGATGGAAACCCTCCTAAGATTTTCAACCTCTTTAGGAGGTGCTTGCGCCATAGTCCATGCAAGATCCTCCATATCCTCTGACACATTGAACTCCTTTACCGTCTTATCCAGTATTTCCAGGATTTGCTCTGATAGACGTGGTAGCTCGCCGCCAGCACCAGACTGCTCGTCAACATCCATATCCTCTGTTTCTCTCTGCGGTCGTGGTTGCGACGAAGGAGGCGCAACAAAATCCGGATGCTCTTCTTCCTCGGTCTCTTCCGACGCCAGGCTAGGAATTTCTTCCAATACCTGCTCCCCGGGCTTCCTATTGTGAAGAGTGCGCAGGCTCCCAGTTGATTTTACAGCAATATCTCCCCCTTCAGTTCCGTGCTGAACATTCAAGAGAGCTCCACTTTCGTTCGTCGAAGCTGTCTGAAGAACCTCGACTGTGCCGAATTCTATGCTTTCCTCCCTGAAAACTTCTCTCCGCCTATCGTGACCCTCCTTCACGGCTTTCTGCAGCGGTGCTCGAGCTAGATCAGTAATTGTGTCTTCTGTTCCGTAATCGTAATCGTCTACCTCGTTGTATCCGTCGTTGCTGCTGTCTATTTCACCGTTCAATGCCGAGGATTCTTTGCGTCTTTGGTCCTGTTGGCTCTCCTCCTCACTTTCCAGTGAACGATTTTCAGTCTCCCAGGTCACAAACTCGGGGATATCTGACATTGTAGATGGAGAGAATTAGGATCGATGCCACTCTATAGCTTGCCGGCGCTCATGAAATCTCTGGCAGACGTGCGTTATCATATGCTGCGTGTCTGAGAATTCCGCGCGCAAATTTTCTCGAAACGCGATTAAAAGCGAAAAAGCGTGATCAGAGGAATTACCGGGAAACTACAGGGAAATAAGAAGGATTGGATAGGTGTGGAACAGTGAATTTAGATATGGCAATCAGACAGAAATGAATCGTTTAGTAATAATTTTGAGTATTGGCACAAGTCTAAGGTTTTCGACTGCTTAAACTCCTAACCTGCCACGATCTCCCTCCATTTGTACAATCGAAACTAGTCACACACCCTCTCGCCTCCTCGCAGATTCCTCCTATTGAAAGAGACCTCTTAGTGCGATCCTCTACCATGGCGACCTGCTTGAGGAGGGTTGTATGTGATCTTTCTGGTCTTGATAGCGCTCCACTTGTACCTCTTGACCCAAACCGAAAGAGCGAATAGCACCGAGGAAATAGCCAGAACCTAGATACCACGATTAGTTGAGATTAAAAGAGAGATAGTAACATGAAATATCGTACCTTAAGACCCATCTTCTTCCGTTGATCCATCTCTGGCTCTGCGGCCCAATTCAAGAATTCTGTAACATCCTTTGCCATCTGCGAAGTCGTTGCTGGGGTCTCGTCATCGTATTCGACCAATTCGTTGTAGAGAACACGAGCCATAGCAATGCCAGTTCCTGGGAAGTATGGGTTGAAGTTCAATCCCTCCATGACAACAGCTCCCGCAGGTGGCTCTTCGGGATATCCAGTAAGAAGATTGAAAATGTAGTCGATACCGCCGTGGCGAGCCTTGACAATCAAGCTTAGATCGGGTGGAAGAGCACCGTTATTGGCAGCACGAGCAGCCTCGTCATTCTTGTATGGTGATGGTAGATAGTCGGACAGCTTTCCTGGACGCTTCTCGATTTCACCTTCATCGTTGGGCTCACTATCATATTCGTTTTCTTCGGCCATGGCCTTAGCTTCGTCGACAGTGTGTGTGACACCAACCAATGATCGATAAGGAATTCGGCTGAGAGAGTGGCAGGATGAGCAGACTTCCTGGTAGACTTGAAAGCCACGGCGCAGACTAAATTCTGTCAGTTTAAATCCCGAGATCAACTGAAGGGGACTTAGTCCTACGCTTGATGATCAAAAGTCTTGGTCCATTTTGTGTGAACCCACGGGTATGCTGTTGGGTGGAGACTATTCAACACTGTTAGCAATAATCCTGTATGTATTCAAGCACCGGTCATTGATGTCCACGAAACCATCCTGGAAGCCATGGGCGTGCTAAAATAGACATTGGGCCCTTGACACTGGCGGAAACCATTCTCGTATATCACAGAGGATAACATCGTCCAGCGCGATACGTATTCCGCCTTCATCTGCCCTCCATCTGTATACTGGAATTCTCAAATAGACTCACCCTTCTTCAACTGGTGTCATGGCGTGTAAGTCTGACCCGTAAAGATGGTAATACCATCCAATTGATCCAATGGCGACCGCGGTAGCTGCTCCTCCAGCCATGTTCAGTCGAAACGGCGATGCCTCGGCGGCGCTGGCAGTTGATGCGGCACGCTGTAATTCAGGTCATTAGCTTTCCGTGCGACATTAGGGCACACTGCCAGCTCTAAGCAAGACTCGGTATGCGATCTGGCATATTGGGGATGGATCGAAGCGTACCTTCGATGTGTTAACAGCAACGGTCCGGACAGCCCCGACTATGCGCGTCGAGCGCAGGCATGATCTGGCCAACATGTTGACCCAGGTATGCCTCGGTTGGAGTATGATTCGCAGAGTATGTCGCTGCTCAATTGACTGTTTAGAGCAGGTTTTAGGTGAGAGACGGCGACGACGTTCAAGGACGTTGAGAGTTAATTGTCCCGAAAAGAAGCTGATTGGAATTGCTTGATTCTGGTTACATTTGATTGGCTGGACCCACAAGTCGGACCCGATCCACTTGGAATA
Organism: Calycina marina; assembly: GCA_019669825.1. NCBI lineage: Eukaryota > Fungi > Ascomycota > Leotiomycetes > Helotiales > Pezizellaceae > Calycina > Calycina marina. The sequence continues at coordinate 164,388 of MU253751.1, forward strand.
CTGATATCAACCTCTTCATATCTTGACCTCCTCATCTCAAAGCTGTCAAATTGGATCTGGACAACAGCTAAAATTTTATCGATACTCAAGAGCAGCTAGAAGACAGTTTGCTTAAGGTTGTCCAGCTCTTTATTTGATCCGGCATGGTTCAGCTAGGCTTGCTTCTTTTGATATCAACAGCCGACTTCCCTCGAATTCGGATCATACGCTTGATTTGAAAAGTCGGAATTTGACCAGAGCTAGGTATGTAGAGATGTATGTTGATTTTAGCTAGCATACTACTGAGCCCCAGGTGCGAAGGGTCTTCGACAAACGGTCAGCACCAGCCCCGGGTTGAGGTGTCCCAACTCTAGTCGGAGAGTCAATCAAGTAGCAGCTTCAGGTATCAGCTCAGGTTAAAGCTAGTCCCGTGCTCTATTAGTGTCATGTTAAGTGCGCAGCTATAGTTGGCGGCCAGTGCACAATTCTGAGCGCGCTGATGCAGGCATTTCAATACGAACCCTCAACGATGATAATTCCATCACTATCTCAGCTTTCGGAGAGGACCTGAGCTTTATGCCTGCGCAAAACAGAGATGCTAGCTACGCCAAAGATCATAAACGTGTGATACCAGGCAGCATTGATATGCATCAGTATCACAGCTTTCAATTCATTCCACCTATATCAGCTACCAGAGAAATTCAGCTAAATACTTCGGACGAGACAATGAGGCGAGGGGGTATTTTAGATTAAGCCGCCAAACTGCCAAAGCCATAGCTATACAACAGTCATCCTCGATCTATTCAAGCCAAATCACGCTCGATGAGCATCTTTCGGCAGGCTTGTGAGCTTAGCTGTCCCATTATTTATTGGCGTCCGAAATACACGGTATTTCATCTCACATCAGTCACCTTTGCGGATTATTTCCCATCATAATTGTCAAAATATCATGTCCATGTTTTGGAGTTACCAGGGAAGCTTGGTACAGAACTGCAAACATCGGCCTTCTATGACCCGGTGGTAGCGGTATCTGGTAGCTCATGACTTTCAAAAACCTGGGACAAGGGTTCTAGTCTACAACATCATGACTGCTGCTCGGCATTCATGAGTGGTAGTAGAAATTTCTAACCCAGGGGTACGACGTGCATGCTTGAGAAATAGACGAGTACGGGATGAACTTTCATGTTTTCTTCCTACGCACAGCTGGTCAACCTGTGTCGCATAAGGTTCCTGGAGCACCAATCAAGACGTACATCCCCAGTGGGTCGAATACGGATGCAATGTTGGCTAGTAGCCTTCGCCGCAGCCCTCGATTCTGTTTCTCTCTCTTTCCTTTACTTCTCTGTGTCTTTCTCCTAAAGCATTGCGTAGGATCCTACTGAAGTTAGCAAACAACCAGAATCATCCAGGTTATTTGGAAGTTCACATACTGTTCAAGTACGACGTAAGTCTTGGCTCAGCATCTTGGGAGTCCGATCCCAGAAAACTTCTTTTCCTTCGTCATAATACCAAACATTCTCGCTGGTTTCTTGATAGATTTTCTAGGCAGCCTCTTTGATCTACGTTTGGGTTGCTGGCCTCAGCTCGGGATGAAATTTTTGGGGATCTTAAAGGTAGCGAACGCTTTCGCAGCCATAGCTGATATTTCTATTCTATAGCAGCGGTGCTGTTGTTTTGGTAGTAATAGTAGTATATGGATTGTTTTTCAACGCACTAGAATAATGAAGAAACTTGTGACTAAGATCATGAGCCATCCATTTGAATTTCTTCCCGATTGTGGTGTCTGCGGCAAGGCTGGAATCAGAGGCGAACGGCTTGACGCCCATGGGATGTGTGAGGGTGTATTGATAATACTTGGCGAAGAGTTTCACATCAGAAGCGTAGGCATCTGGCAAACCACCATTAGAGTTGCCGACAGCAGAGTCCTTGCGCCCGACATGTGTCGCAATGACTGGTCCACCAGAGCATGTTGCAATGGTAACGTATGAAGCAACTTGTATGAGGTCGGCGACACCGACTCTTGGGTAGTTCGAATTTTCGATATTCAAGAGTATGGTTGATATATCTTGGAGACCGTTGTTCTCTGGCCGAGTTCCAGCTTTGTAGGCAAGGATTGGAGCCCCATCATATCCACCGGTAGGACCTTTTGTTGTATTCCATGTCCCGCAATCATGGAAGGTAGCCTGTCCAACAATAATGCCGGTTGAAGTCATATCGAGATGGGAACTTACTGGGATGGTAGCTCTAGCATAATCGTTAAATTGGCTGGGAGTCTTGGTCTTGTCAATGAACAAGGCCCTCAAGTCCTTCACGAGGTTCGTCCATACGGCAGGACAAGATCCTCCTCAGTCATATTTGTGCTCTTCGAGCGCTGCATATGTGGGAAAGGTGTCTTGTACCTTCAGAGCATAAGCAGAGACTATGTTACCAGCATCGGCAAAGCTGGTGGCATTGACATTGACGACGGTAAGTGTAGCTACGAGAATGGACGTATACCGCTCGATGGGGTTGTTTGCCGCTGGAAATGGGCTGTTATGAGTAAGAAGGATGAGGCAGAGTTTTTGACAAGAGAGTTAAGCCTTCGAAGTACTTGGCCATGGATGCGTGTATATATACTTGACCCTTCGAAGGATAGCGACCAATACAAGATTTTCCATCTTGCCGACAACAAATCATTTTGTCTGAAATGCCTGACATGGCCTAGCTTCGTGAACTCTTTATAGAATAGGTGAATAGTAGCGAATAGCAGTCAAATGAATTGAGAGCCGTAAATTTTGGGCGGAATACTCTGAACCTTACCTGAATTGATGGGCTCATTGAACGATTTCTGACAATTTGCGATAAATGTGCAATGATGACAACTCAAGTAACACCAAGATCCAACGGTTTGATACATGGTTCGGAGATTTACCACCAAGACCGCCAAGACCTTGTCTGAATGCGGAAGCCCGATGTTGAGGCCGAGAAATCCCCAGCCAGCATGATCGTGATGGCGGCTGGAGAGGTAGCTGGCACTGCCTCTCTGGTGAGCACCTGCTATATATACTCTTCTCATGGCCAGAGTCGAGAAAAACAGCTTGTGCTAGTAGGTTCGAATCCTGCGGCTGCCAACCCATCATGCTCAGGTCAACAGCGTGGCTAGTAGGACGACAGATGGACGGCTT